>JAQFZT010001382.1:0-15487 GCA_034696325.1 Camisiidae sp.
AATATTCAACTCATATCCACAAAAAGACTATTATTACAAAAATTCAAATCTTGGGCAACTCAAGTGTTTAAAAACGGAAAAAGTTTGGCAAATAGATTTTAACAATTCATTTAATTGGGACCAATAAAAACTAATAATTTAATATAGTTAAATAATTGACATCTTATTTAATCCTATCAAATATTTTTTGTTCTTGAATTTAAATCTCAAATTTTTCAGTATAAATCAAAGAAAACATTATACGTGAGGAACAGCATAAAAAATCCAATAACAGAATAAAGTATAGTTTAGATATCATAGAATGATGACATGCAAGTTTCAGGTTGTCTTCAATTATTTTAAAATAAAGAAGTAGACAGAATATTACTTCTTGTTTACAAACTTGTTTGTATACTCTATAAGTTTGATATTTCGCTCAAACGATCTCTTAGGGTTTGTGATATCATATTTTCCATTAAAAATGTGTGTGAAAAATGCATATGTGATCAACTTGTTTGTGATTGAAAGGGAAATTGCAAACTATTGATCGATCAATAAGTAATTTTTGCTCGTATTTCTTACGAATACGTATTTGGAAAACTAGTTTGAAATTAATAAGAACGTTACCAAAACTAATTATTGTATAATAATCATTGAATTTCTCTAACTCTATATTTGATCTGTAGATTCTCTTTTGATTCTATCTCACCAGATGGCAAGGGGTTAATAGATCAATAAGAATATTCTGTTTGCAGATTTAATCATCTACAGAATAAGGAAAAGTTAGTTTTAAACTATTATAGAAATCCTCTCAATTTATGCACCAATTATATTAACTTTAATGCTGTTTCTTTTTCAATAACAAATACTACACTCTTTATTCGTTTTTATGTACGCGTCGGAGAAAAAATTGGTACATAAAACCGAATACAGAGTGTATATGTATTTGAGTTTTCAAAAGGAAATAATGTCAAGATTAATTTTAACCATTTGGTTTTCTTTTTTTTTAATTTCCATCAAAACTTATGCAAAAAAGAAAGAAATATATGTCAATTTTAAAGAAGATTATTTATCATTGAATAGTTAATTTCAGTTATTCAATTATATTGTTTCAACAAATTACAAAAAGCACTTTATTTCTTATTGATTTAATTTGTTATTTGGTTCTGAGTTTGGTTCAGTTTAGATCAAAATTTTCAGGTTTTGTTCAATTTGGGTCGGAATTCAGGGGCTTCAGTTAGATTTGGTTTGGATAAGAAAATCTCGATTTAAGTTGGGTTTGGTTCGCAAAAGTTGCAACATTAATATAAACTCGAAGATATTTGAATGATTTTGTTTGAAATTAGTAAATAAATAGTTAAAATGTGAGCTTAGTAAAAATGGGTACTTTAACTCAAAGCTAATTCAATTTATTCAATTTATCGGTTAATTTAAAATATACTGATTTAGACCATTTTGAGAAATACATTCTGTTATCCACTTTACATAATTTATTGATTTAATAATTTTTAAAGAGCTATTAATAGTCAAATTCTTGAGGGAAATGGTTGTATAATTAAAAGAAGTGCATACTTTCAATTAGATAAACAATACCTCTGCTAATTCTTGATTCTTTAAAAGGGAAAATAATTGCTCAGATAGAAAATGAGATTTAAATTTTGGGTTAATGAGAATGAGAAAAATCGATTCCAATTATTTTTATTATGATAGTGTAGCGAATTATACATATTTAAGAAAATAATTAGTTTTAAGCTAACTATTATTTGATACATTATTTAACTTATGTGAGTAAAATCAATAGAAAGAATACAAAATAGTGTCTCGTATTTACAATAATAAAGTCTAATGACAGCAATTCTTCATTGAATGCAATCATTTATACTCACGGGAAATAAACTAATCAAAAGAAGTGCAACAAAAGAAATGAACTAAAATGTACTGAATCAGCAAATTATGCAAAACATGTTAAAATAATTAAATTTATCGGAAACTGATTGAGTGCTGCAATTATAATATTAGATTTAGGAAACAGTGAGAGACTTCACAGATTCCTTAAAGGAATAGAAAATTAATGTCTAAATAATTCAGATCATATGGTTCAGACCCTTAAGCCTAAAACAATATTAAAGTCTGAACTTTCAAAATTCAAGTCTAAGCTTGAGATTAAATAAAAGTTTGTGTTTAGTCTCTCTTATCGATGAGCTTAAGGTAAAAATTTCTTCTTCTTAAATTTCTATAGCTATTAATAATACTATTTCTATATAACATTAAATATGCTTCAAGTGCTCAATATAAGGATTTTAATGATTCTTTATAACAAACTTAACACTAATTTGAAAATATTGGTAAAGCTTTGATATAGTTTTCCAAAATGAAAGGTCATAGGCGCACATTACTAATTTTGACAAATTCAAATTGGCACAAATGTGTACAGTCAATCCCGTTTATAGTGAATGGGTGGGTGAGGCTGATATTGAGTAGAGAACTATGAGTAGTATTGAGTAGTAACCAGGGTGACCACCTCGGAAAAGGTCATTCTGGGAGATTCTAAAGGAGGAATAATCACTTTTTGAGAGTAAACATAATGAATATTTTTCTTTATTCCGGGAGATCTTATGTAAAAGTATTCCAATTGGAAAACACTCTCCGGGAGGTTAACCTCCAGGAGGTCTCTCCAGGAGAAGTGGGTACCCCAGTAGTAACTATGTTCTGAAGCAATCATTCACTATAAGCGGGATGGACTGTACTATTAATGTGAGTTTATTAAATATTGAATAATGTAATAAATTTTGCTCAATATTTAAGACACAATTGTCTTAACAATTTGCCTTATATTAAAATGTTAGCTATTAGTTGATTGAAAATGAACACAAACTTTTGTTTACATTATGTTTTGTGTTCATTTACGAAATTTCATTGATTAAAAGCAGTAAAACAAAAGTAAAAAAAAGAATTTAATAAGATAACAAAATATAAATTAATGTATTTTTGATGAATTATTACTCCTCTTGATGTGCAATTTTTCCGATTAACTCTCATAACTTGACTTTCATAGAGTTAATTAACAATAACTTAGTGAACAGTATTATAAGCTTTACGTTTGAATAGATGATGAAAATAATTATGAAGCGATTAAGTCTTTTGTCATATAATTAATTGTCATTAAAATTAGATAAAGCTTATCACTTGCTAAACAATCATTTCTATTCAAATGTTTCTTTAATATTGTTTTCTGAGATTAATTTATAGGAAATTCGTGTTTAAAAATTTATGAACCCATCTTTATTAGAGCTTTTGGTTAAACAAAGTAATTACTGTTTCATTTTATGAAACATTGTTTAGAAAGTTTTTTATAAATGGTTTATAACTTTTGTTTATAAGAGCTGGACTCGGGTTTTGAGAGGAAGCTTGACTTACAGTTATTGTGCAGTTTATTAATATAAGTGATTAAATAATAGCCGAGTTTTCCCTTAAATCCCGTGTCTTTTCTTAAAAACAACAATGAATTGGCTTTTTGGGGGACATTTTTTATCAATAAATTATCATAATAAAGGTTTTCATAAACTTGATATGTGTTATAAGAACATTTAGTTTTTAAGATAACCAAAAGCATAGCATTCAACCAAAATTTTGATTTTATTAAGAAAACATCTACTCATACGTACAAGAGATATAACACTTCAATTCAAGTTCCAATTGTTATGATTACTATTTAAAAGTTAATTTTGAGTCGTTTATCATCCCTGAAGTTCAAAGCACTAGGATTTTAAGATTTTAATATTTCTTATTTTTATATTTAATTTTTATGATTAATAAAACTTTTCATTAAGTATTAAGAGTTTAAGAATTCATTTAACAAAGGTATAACACTTATTATACATAGTATTGCATACAGAGTTACAGCACTGTATTGTATTCGAAGTCAATGAGAATAATCTCAATTTCCTGAAAATGGTTTATCAATCTTTGCGCCAACGAATAGATGTCTGCATTTGTAAAATGGTCAACATCTTCACATTTAAAAAACTTTATTATCTCTCTTTGATTTGTTGCATTATATATGATACAAATATGTAATCAGTTGAATAATATAAAGGTTAGATTTTCAAATTGTGCTCTATTAAAATAACAATATGTATAATATAGAATAAGTTTAGTCGCAGATCACACGCACATCTAATTTAAGGTTTAGCTATATTTTCGAAGCAAAAGTTCAGGCCTTATTAGCAAAAAAAATATAATCGAATGGTGACAACAATATCATATGTAATTCTTAAAACTAAACTTAACTCATTATTGGGTGAAAAGAAAAGAAATCAAAATTATAAGATAATAATAAGCCTCAGCTTTTCGTATAGTACATTACTGTAGGTGTACTTAGGTCTTCAAAGTTACAGAGTATTTCAATAGAAATAACAACAATAATTAATTATTATTAAACAATAAAATTATATGAAAATAAGTTTCAACTCTTTAATAAGTGAAAAAAAAGTTAAACAGTAAAATGTTGAAAATCGTTGAAACAATGCTCAGCTCTCATCAGCGCGTTATTAATATTAGACCTTTTCTAAATATAAGGTAAAATCTCTCTTTTATGTTTGTTTGGAACTAAAGCCGATAACTAATTGCAAATTTGCTTTTTTAGTTATGAATATCTAAACAATAAACCAATAAAAAATATATTACTTTTGTTGGCATTCTATATAAACTGTATGCAAAGAGTATAACTAAATTGCAATTTTCCAAAAATACTGTGTGAATAATTGATTATTAAATAGTAATTATCATTAACAGCAGCATATTTTCTAGCATTATTTAATAAGACATGCCCTGAGATAAGTATGGATACGTATAAATTAAGTTTGATATATACTTAGTTTTTCTTTAGCGTTAAAGCTTGAAGAGAAATGATAAGGAAAAAAATAACTGAACACTCAATTACAGTACAATTAGGTTTCAGGAAATTTTACGACTAAATTAAGTGATACCCACTTCTTCTGTATCGCCCGAAGTCTACTACAGTACAAGTAAATATCTAACAGTAGAAGTTCATCACTTTAAATGTTGTGTGTTTTGATGCGTCTCTATTTTACTTAACATAACAAATAAACTTCACATAAACTTGTGAATTGTTATTTAACCATTGAATTAGATCAAGTAACAAAATTATCCTAAAAGCTCAACAACTATTACTTTCACAGTATTATTCGGTGAGTACTTCAAAGCTGTTAATTCTTTTTGCATTGATTTTTACGTTTTGATTTTAACATAAGTCTCTCTGAAATAATATATACCATAATTCACGTTTAGCTCGAATTATCTGATGCTAATGAGCGTCGAATGAAACTTTATTATTGATTTTGAGATTTATAAATAAATAGACTCTGAGTTTTATAGATAAAAATGGTTAAAATTTCCAAATATAATCATTTGAGAAACTTTTATTTTAATTTATGATGAAATGAACAAACATTTAATGAATGTTTGCTTCAAGAATTATGTCAAATCTAAAAAGTACTTGAAAATAATAGTCATTTCTTTGAGAAAATCATATTTTTTAGTCAAAAACCATTAATAATAGTTTTGATGTTTAAATAATGAGCGATGACTCTGATCATTGTATAAATATTATTATTAATAATAGTAGTTTTGTTTCTGAGTTTTATTCAGTCATAATTTTTTGTGTGTCTATGGAATGAATGCCTCGAAAGTTGGTGACACATTAGTTTCACGACATTCTATTTAAGTTAATCTATCAATGTGTTGAACTAATTCTTTGACAAGCGATCATTTCTTCATAGAATCAATGCTGACAAAAGATAAGCACAAGAATAATAACTGAGATAAAAAGCAAAGTAGCGCAGAATCTTTTTAGCGGAATAGAAGGTGGATAACTGTGTGTGCCGTTAAAGTGCAATTCGGATAATACAGTATTGGATTGAATATAATAATAAAATATCGGTCTAAAGAGAAGAAAAAGAGGAGAAACTCGCTAAATAGTAATCCACAGGCTATAAGCATTGTTCTCATAACACCTTAACAACGAGACGGCGAATTCGCTTATTAGAAGCTTCTCAATAATAACTGATAGACCTGCCAAAGACTTGTGTCACTTCAATGCAATATAAATGAACTTAAAGGTGAGAGTAAAGCACATTTAGAATCTATTTTACGGTAAATAACTGATGCTCTACTCTACTAAAGAGAGGATACTATACTAAAAATTGTGACAATGGAGAAACATATTTCAATGTATTCATATATTGCTTGTGGGCTAAGTAAAGAAGATGCTCATACAGATGAAAACTCATATTTTAGTGGATTTCCTAAAAAGCAGATCAATAAATGGTAAAGAAGGCTATGCTATTTTTGTATACTAGTATGTATTTATGTAAGTAAACTACCAGTAGGTCTGCTTCCAAATAGCAAATGTGAAGCTAAGATCAAAACGCGAGTATAACAGCTATTATTGATGAAATCTGCTTTTGGGAACAATTTGAATCCTAAGCCACAATATTTACTTACTGTGTTAGTGAAAGAAATCACTCATTACTAATATCTCAAGAAAAACCAAAAAAAAAGAATAAGGCATTCATTTACTTTTTCTTTCTTATTTTCGTTTCACTAGAATTCACTATTCTTTGCATGAAAATAGAGTTATATTTCTTGAGATTTATTCAGAAATGGTAATACGGTTCTATTCTTAATGTAATGAATAAGTCATTTAAAATGTGAGTACTTTAGGAAAAAAGGTATGAATGCAACATCTGATTGAATTTATTTCTTATCATATATTTATAAATAAAATATTCAATACGTATATACATTTTGAGCAACAAAAGAAATTTTTTTTAATGAATGAACAAATATAAAAACTTTATGATATGGGTATTTCTTCAGGATAATTGAAAATAATGGAATTTTGAGTAACAAAAAGACAACATGTGATCAATATTACTATTGTTATCATATGAAATATACTTATAGCGAAATTGTCATCAAAAATTAGATTATATTTATAGTGAATCACATACAAAACGGATTTTCAGAACATTTAAAATTTTATTAATAGCTTCAAAATTTCATTAAAAAAGGCAAAGTTTTCTGAATGGATTTTAATGAAATATTTCAATTCAAATTAATGAATATTTTACGGATGATAAATCTCGAAATCATCATCATAAATATGAATGAATCAATGGATAAATTATAAGATCATTTGAATTGTTTGATATTAAAAGCGCTTTTAAAGAGTAAAATGATTTAAAGTGAATCTTTGACGCAATTGAAACAGTTATTATTGCTTAGAGTCTGAAAGGATTCTTATTCAATGTTTAGTCATAAATTTTGATCTTAAAAATTGAATTGAAAAATTGAAAAATTGAAAAACGTGATTAAATTAATTGAAAGTGCAAATAAAAACTCAAAGTATCCTCAAGTTCATTATGAAAAGTAAACAATAAATTATTCATAAAGAGTTTAATAAAGAATAAGATCTGCATTAAGTAAACTTCTTTTCCTTGATTTGTTTGCTTATCTTTTGAAAAGAAACTGAAAAATATATTAATAGAAAATAATGCAAATAACTTATTTTCGCTGGAATTTATGCCAAAAATCAGAGCTTACCATTTATTTACTTAAATTCCACTTTAAAAGGAAAACATTTTAAAAAATGGAGCTCAAAATAAAATAAGAAATTAGTTTTTGAGCCCGAGAGGAAATAAAATTTCAAATATAATATGTGGCGCATTTTGAATCCAATTAGCTGTCTGTACAACAATGCTATAAAGAAATATGAGCCCATGGCTAAAGAAAAAATGTCATTAACCTAACGGTGTTGTAGCAAAAATGTTATTCATAATAGAAAGAATGATATCCCACAGCATCCCATCATATATTCTATTATTTGGGTAAAAATAATGAGCGAATGCAAACTTTAAATCTTTCTGGAAATGCTTTTATAACGCGAGTGAGTCTATGGAAGAGATTGAGCGGAGAGAGAGAGAGAGAGAGAGAGAGAGAGAGAGAGAGAGAGAGAAGAGTTATATAACTTATGATTGTGGCAAACATAAGAACAAGAGTATAAGAGAACGTTTCAAATTGAGTAGAAGAACGACTTATTATTTACACAAATTATTAGATTCTTTTGAAAATAGTTTGTATAGAGTTTGTACACAATTCTGTTATGTAAAGAATAAATGAAGCGGTGATGCGATTCGTTAGATGTGATGCATTTATTTAATAGAAAAGTGTGTTTTTAGGTGTCTTACAGTACGTCTTACTTTTGTTAACATTATTTCAGATTAAATAAGACAAAATGAATACCATATAAAATGGTTACAGTTTATTATTATGCGAGTCACACAATATTTACAAAGTGACTTGAGTAAGAAAATGTGAGTGAATCGAGAGAGAGAATAACGTTAATGATCATAAGGTGTGAGACTTTAGTATATGATGGGCTTCAACACAAATACTGGTGCAGATGTCGACTTTGATTCAGTTTGATGGCAGACTACACAACCACTCGAGCGTATTGGAGAGTTGGTTGCAGAATGTCATTCAATGCCATCAGATCGTGTCTAACATGTCACGATAGGTCAAAATTCAACCCAAACTCACGATGCACTACAATTATTTTCGGCTCAACGATTAAATTTAAAAAGCATTAAAACATATTTTTGAGTTAGTAAATGGTATGAAGCATTTGCTATGCAGTACTAGAATTAAGTTATTTTTCAACAGGAAGTGAAAGTCTAGTCAATTCAAATCAATTTTCATGTTATTTTATGACATGATTTTTTAATACGTTTTTCTTACAACCCTTATTTGAAATTTATAGCTAAAATTTGTAAATTATAGTTATATTTTATTGCTTCTAAGATTTTTCTTCTATAAATTATGTAAAAAGTATTGCAAAATTGATTTGCACCACATAAATATTGAGAAAAACTTAAGGTTGCGTTAGATTTTAAAACATAAACACATTTATCGAACATGACTTCTGATGCCTTTGCAAGTGGCAAGTGTTGGATTTTTACTTGTATTAAATGAGCAGCAAGTGGAAGGAAACTCACTGTATCTGCCATTAAGTTTGCAGGTATTGTGAGTATCGGAGATTGTAAGACCAAAAAAGCATCAACTTTGCGAATCATTAATCTTATTCGTGAGTTAACATTGTCTTATCGTAGTAGTAGTTGAGTGTATGTATGTGTGCAAAAGAACTGTTCAGCTCAATGATGATTCTCGTGAACACAAACGGTTTAAAAGCAACAAAAACATCACAGTTAAAAAGCGGTGCATCACCAGAAAACTTATTTTGTTCATCAAGAGAAAAGGTTACTCTACTCTCCATGAGCTGACCATTTCAAAGGTTTAGCTGAGATCAGCATTATATCCTTCTTTTATTCATGATGTCTATCAAATAGAAAATGCACAAGGCTAACAGTTGATGGCATAAAACAAGCTGATACTGGAAAATACACACATAAAAATAAAGTGAACAATGAACAATATCTGACTACTTGCCAAATCTTCAAAAAGCTTGCATTTCATTGAATACCAGTATATTTTATTTTTCTTGTGCACAATGAAGAGAACAAGTTGTTCACTACAGTTAACATGAATGAATTTGATAGACATAATGCACTCATTGCTGTTCCACTATCACAAGTGTGAGTCCCACTGTATAAATTACATGTGTTATAAAGTATAAAGTTTGGTATTGAATAAACTTTGAAGTAAATAAAAATTTCTATTCAATCAAATAAACCTAATCATGTATTACTTGAACTTAGCTTAACATTATATATACAATTCAATTCAAAACTTCTTTATACAAAAGATTTTACTTATTAGTGATAATTTAAACCATTTTAAGACTAAAAATAATTAATTTTAAAGTCTGTGATTGATAATGAAAGCGATGGCGAATTGGGAGATATCATGCAATGAGACCGAATCGAAAACTCAATAGAGGCTAAATTGGTCTGAAAATTATATATAGAAACGAAGTAAAGGAAATCAAGAGAAAGAATCCATTAGTTTCGTAAGAGATGCAATTAGTAAATGCTTGAGCAAAAGCGAAATCTGAAAAACAATAGATGAAATCAAGTGGAAATATCGATTACAAAAAGTAAGTTAAAAGAAGCGAGAAATGCTTGTCTTTTTTGGAGCGAAACTGTGTGAACAAGTAAACAATCACTTTTGTTTTAATCTAATGATACGTTTCACAATTTTTCAATGACATTATAATAAAGTTAACTCATAAATTCCAATAATTAGGTAAATAATAAGCGGATTCAGAATTGAGTTAATTTTCAAGTTTGAAAAAACCAATTTTTTGGCCAAATCTCTTTCCATAAAGTATTAAGTTTTATGTTTCCTATTTTATGTAATATATATTCAATACAAAAATCAAAGGTAAAAATCCTGCGCCTTCTCATTTCAAACTTATATTTAAGTATATGAATGAAAAATATAACTGTAATCAATATTTTTCTGAAAACTTAAGGATTCAGAGAAAAAGTTTTAAATATACATTAATCTAAAGTAGACTCTCGTTTCTATTACTTATTTAGTACTCTTCTATAAGTTATTTATATCACGGACTTTGGATTTGATAAAGACTTCATTATTAATTTATTTAGAAGTGAAATGAGGCTTATTTTAATGAAATATTTTCATAATTTCAAAGCTCATAATATACAGTTTAAATGAATAAAAGCTCTAAATTATTACAAGGAAAGAAATCAAAATTAAAGTGCAATTTAATCTTATCTCTTCAGTGCAACATGGCTTCAATTTATATCTCAAATAAGTTCTCTAATTTTCAAGTCATTTCAAACTTTTAAAACCATAAAACTCTAAAAACCAATACATTACATAAAAATTATTAAAACTTATAAGATATTAAGTTTTTTAAAAATTGAAGTGTAGTTCAAAAAGTTTTGATAATTGTATTAAACGCTAAAAGAAGTTGAAAATTTAATAGGAATACAGTAATCGAATTGACTTCAATGAATTATAAATTTATTTGATAGCCATTTGTAATGTACTAAACTAGATAATAATGTAGCGCTAGAATGGCAACACATTATGAGTTCACTGTTTTGGAAAAGAACACATTATATAATATTACTTGAGCTTGTTTTACACACCATTATGAAACCGAGCTCACTCACAAAACAAACTTAAGCTTATCAATTATAAATACAAGTTACCTCAATTCAATAATATTTCTTAATTCTAAATTAGATTGTTTTTCTGTTTTCTTAACTCAATTCTTAACAAATAAAAGTAAGTAATGAAAAAAGTTTACTTATTAGGGTTTGATATTTTAAGTATAAAAGTCAAAAACAATAATATAAGTAAATTCTTTGGCATTAATTCAAATTACTTGGAATTCAGACACTTTTATGAAATAAAATGTTTGTTATATTTTCTGAATTGGAAAAATTGGAAAATTATAACTTAATTGATGTTCAAATGATTAACTCTGAAATCAGATTCTCAAAGGTTTTCTGAACACTTTTTAGAGGGTTTAACAAAACGATAATTGCTATTTGAAAATTGACAGAATAGGTGTTATCCAAAATTGTGTGATGAAAATGAGAATTGAAGTTTATATTGTATTTTTACTGAGAAAATCTCTTTTTTCGCTAAATTTATTGGTATGTCATGCATATGAAACAAAGTATAACAAATAGCCATTTTAATTAAAATGCTATTCAACTCATTTCTTTTGTGATAATTGTTGGCAACAAATAGTGAATTTTAATAGTGTTAATAAAGGAATATGAATGATAGAAATTAAAGAATGAAAATTAAAATGGGCCAAACATTTTTAATTAACAAATTATCCAAATGTTTCTGTAATGAATACAGCAGGAAATAAGAAGTATCCATAGAACTAATTGAAAAACATTGAAATGTATGGCATTTCAATTATTACAACTAATGCGATAAAAACAGTTCTAAGAGCAAAGCATAAGTGAAAGTGATATCTCATACGCAATAATATAGCGAATAATAAAGATGAGATATACTATAACAATGCCTTGAGTTACAGACAATTTTTTCTGTCAGGTGAAAAATAGCGTTTTGTGCGATCATCTAAATTCTGTGATGAGATTTTGTTCGCTTCAATCTTCTTAGTGATACATACTGTGAATACTGCAACAGCTGCAAAAATTGACTAAAAAAATATAAATTCACAAAATATATCAAATGTGAAATTTGTATTTACATTTTATATATGCAAAAGTATGAATACAATCTTGAAAAGTGTCAATGCAGTGAATTTTACTTTTTATATTATTGAAGAGCAAACGTATGAGAGATGTGATGAGAGGAGGGGAGAGAGAGAGAGAGAGAGAGAGAGAGAGAGAGAGAGAGAGAGAGAGAGAGAGAGAGAGAGAGAGACTGAATAGTAGAATTAGTATAAAAAAAAGTGTGCAGTAACATGAATGCATGTGAATTTTTGTATGGTAACATTTGGAGCATTTACGGTTCATAATGTTAACTTCATTGAATAGATAGCAACTATTGCAATATATTCTCTCCTGCAATGAATTTTAATTCAGTTGGGAAATCATTTTGACAGATTCTGGATTTAAATGTAATACATCCTATTCTTGCAATACTTTTCTCTTCGCTTTATTTAGTAAGAGATTGACTTATGAAATGGAAGGTTGGAAATGAAAAGCAAACAATAAAAACCATATATTTGCACTTTTAAACTATCGAAATACGAGTAATTCAAATCAAAGTAGTCAAGGAAAGTAGAGTATTATTGGATTCTAATATTAAATTTTGGTAAGAATTAAGATTTTTTACCATTTGATGGATATTAAGTTTCATTTGATTCAAATTTTGATAAAGACTTATTACTAAAAATTCCAGGTCTTATCAAAAGTTACTATTAGAGTTCAATAATACTTTACTTTCTCTGACTGTGCATTCTTTTGTGTACCAAACATTGGGAAAGTTAATGAAAAAATACTTGTATTTTCTAAATTGTGAAACTAAAAGAACATTTTATAAAAATAGATGAAACATGAAATCGAACTCAGCGACAATGAATTGTTGAGGAATTCTTCTTTTCATAAAAAACCATTGAAATAAATATATAATTTGTGATGCCATTAAGTGATTTGTTTTTTGTTAAGCGGATTTTCAAATTGATTAAGTTGCAAACACATATTTATAAAGGTGAAACAAATTAACACTTTTATGTTTAAAAAACTCAATGTTCATTTAACTTATTTTTTGACTTCATTAACTTCAATCAAATAAATACATTCTTATATCTTATACTGTCTCACAAATCTTCACAATCTCTATAAATTTAGATATGAATAAATCAAACATATCTTTTAATGTATGCAAATATCAGAATTTAGAAAATACAAAAGTAATTATTTTGAGAAAATTAATTATCAATTACACAAAATGGGAAGCTTTGCATTTAATCTGAGAAAATTCACTGAAAGCCAGCGATACAACCAGAAGCTGAATACATGAGAATAATCCGTGATTTCAAAGATTGTTTTTTCTTGTCTAAAGTTAAGATAAAGCATGTCACATTCCATTTATAAGTACTGTATAGCTATAACAGCTCAAATTCATTTTGCGCATCGACAACCAACTTTTGACTTGACATAGAAAATCATTTTCAGACTTTTTATTAAACAGTAACCTAATATTTCTGTTTACTATCACTTATTCAATGTCTTTTACTTTCAATGCATTCAAGCAATGCTGAGCTTCACAAAATGACTCAAAAATATGCAGAGATCCCGGAAAATGCAGTGATAAATACAGACAAAGCATGTGGGAAACAAATGATTGCATTGAATATGAGTTGTCAAACCCTTATAAATCGACATCTCTCTGAGAATGATAAATGTCTGTCTTTAAGTTTCTAACTGTACAGCAGTAGAATCCTAAACAATTTAGTGACAGATTCTTTAAAGTTTTCAAATTATCCATTTTTTCATTTTTTTGACTATATATTATAATTGGTTTGAAGATAAGTATGAAACAAACGCGTAAATAAAAGTCATGGTTTTTGAGATATTGAAATAAAAAAATCCATAAATCAATTGATATAAGAAAAAAAGAGTGAATCATCATTTGAACGATTCTGTCATCAATATCACACCATAAAGAGCCTAAAGTTCGATGGACTTTATAGCAAACTCTAATGGAGAGCCATTTCTTATCTAATTTAGTTGATCCCTTTCTCCTGAGTATCACTATCCATGCGAAGTATCAGAACTGATGAGAAGCATAAAGTGGAGAATGAGAGCGTGCACTAGCAATTTGAGAATGCATAATGATAAGCCATTGAGACAAATCATCGGAAAAGACTGAAGACTGGCTACAATTTTGGATCGATTACGTTAAGAAATGCAATAGTGCTCTATGAGAAGCACTAAAATGAAAAAACGATTGCAATAACTCATTCAAGTTCTTCCTGACTGAACTTCTCAACTATTGAGCAGCCAATGATCTTAAGTTAAAAAATGAAAACTCCAGCAAAATGTGAAAGAAAATAAAGTCCATTTTCCGGTAGAAGAGCATTAGTTAAACATGAAAAAATTGGATATGCGAACACACGTTGCTCTATAAGAGTTACTCGAGACTCGTATACTCTATTCGTAACTTTAATATATATAGATATAAGTTATGTATTAAGACTTATATCATATCTATATAGAAATCTATATAAAAACTCTGATGCAGTAATTGAATCGTCTCCACAAAATGTGATATCAATGATGGTATATGTGAGTGAAATAAGATATTAGCCATCAAGAAAACGTTTGCTTCATTTCATTGCTTTCAAATTCTGTTGAATCCCTTTTTTCCACACAAATTTATGAATGCGTTTTTTACTACAGTATCTTTACTTTCTCTCCAATACAATAGTACTTGGAAGTAGTCATTTAGGTTCTATCATATCCTTATCTAATGGTGGCTTTAGTAATATATTTTATGTGCTCTATTGCAATAGCAATATGTCAGCATAAAAATGTTACGATATGTTTACACATTTTGGGTAATTTTCATTATTTAAAACTTCCTCCCATTTTATTCTCAAAATAATTCAATTGCGGATCTGTTTTATAATTAAATAATTAATAGAATACACTGGAAACAGAGCAAGTAATTGATAAAATCTATTTACAAGAGCAGAGCCTACTTTTCAAAGTAAAGAACCAATATTGAAGAGCAAAGTGTAAATCAAGTATAGCAGAGAAATTGTGTTTGCGATGTAAAGTATGTATGCAAAGCACAGCACACATACAAACTTTATTACATTGAACAACGCAAATGTGAAGGTTATCAGTACAATACTATATGTCGTGTATTCTTGTCCTTCCAATCGCTTATATCCCGCAGCTTTTTAAATGCTTTTTGATGCATATTTGGTTCCATTTCCTCCACTAAAAGTACTTCCAATTTCAGACATTGGCATTCACTTTAGTTCCAATGATTAAAG
>JAQFZT010001383.1:0-15477 GCA_034696325.1 Camisiidae sp.
AATGATCACTGAATTTTATTAAACTTCGACTAAATATTAAGCATTTGTTACTCTCTTTGAATTTTCATGAGAAAAAGCTATAACTTTAGATTTTTTCTAATAAAATTTCTCAATAAACATAAACAGGTCTCTGATAAAAAAAAGTCCCACAGATCTAGTATGAATTCAATTTATTTTTTCACTGGAGGGTCAAATTTTCTCAAAGGGGGGACCAAGGTACTTTATCGACTCTCAGGGAGGGTCAACACCCGGTCGTACCCCCCCTATAAAGCATCTCTGGTATAAAGTTTCGTATTTTACTCATGAAATATTGAGACATACAATCGTGACAATAACGGTATGGCATCATATTATTGCCGCACTTTTGACTCAATTATTTATGTTAACGTGCAATAAGCGATAGAGCAATGAAAATAATGATCACATATACTGTAATGAATATTGAGTTACATCAATTTTAGTAGAGACCATATCTATATATATATATATTTTATCCACATATATATGACAATTATACGCATAAATTGCTAAAATACCTCATTGTTAAGGTAATCACAAACTGTAATTCTCATTAACTTAATTACCACAAAGAGGGCAAAGAATTGTAAAATTATCATCCAAATTGTTGTCTCGTTAAATTGATGTCTTTATTTTGGGAGACATAAAAATTCTCGATTAAGTAATTGCGTTATATTTATTAAAACAAAAAATATAAGTGAACGCGTAGAATATTAAACTTTTAGGTTATACCAGTTTGAAGAGAAATTCATAAGTTCGGGACCTTTGATATGTGAACCATAAACTGGAGTAGAGAATAGTGCTATAGAGCAAAATACCTTTGGCGATATTCTACCATAAAAATAATAATATTCTTTACGTTAAGGCATTATTTTTTATTTTTATGACTTCCTTTCTCTAAATCTCTATCTTATTTTCTTTTATCATTTCTATGTGTTTTCTCTCATTCTAAGCGATGACAATTCTGGCACTTTTTGTGAGCAAATATCGTATACTAGATATATGTTTTATATGTTAGTGAGAGCTATCATCACGATTCAAACTATTGCTCACTTCCTCACTACACCCAAGAAGAAGGTAATCGTAATGATAATAGTGGTATAATAGCTGTGATACTACTCTCTATTGCAATACTTATAATGTAATGTAATGTAGTGTTCGTAATCTGTTTTCCCCTTAAGTTATTTCTGTTTTTTCACTTACATTTGGTGGTTAGAGTGCAAAATATTTTGCCAATAAGCTTACAAATACTTGGAAACTTGCAGTTCAATCATTTTTACTATTTTAAAATAAATTTGCTTAAAGAATCTTAAAAATTTTAATTACACTTCTAAGCAGAAGGTAGAGCGGCTCAGTAGGTAGTGTTACTGCCTTAAGTAATGTAGATAGTAGTGGGTTCGAGTCCCACCTTCGACAAACTTTCTATAACTTCCTTCAACTTCAGCTATTAAGCCAAATCAACTATCATTCTAAAAATAAAATTAATGGAATGAAATATAGAATAAAACTTCAGCTTATTTGAGTCAATAACATTATAACATTTGATTATTGCAAGTCTAACTATATTCTTACAAAATAGACTAAAATAGTATTTGAAAATTGAACGACTAATTTGGTTCAACTCTCAATTTGCAGATAAAAACAAAGTTTTTGAACATGTTCATCAAAATTCTGAGCAAATAATTAAAGCCTTGAAATTAAATTGTTCATTATGTCTACAAAATTGTTGAATAATTTTGCAATAATAATAACAATTATAAAAGCCATTGATGTTTGATTCCTGATTTGTTATCTATGATATATAGATAATATCGTAGCTGAAAACTTTTACAGAAAAATTTATGTTTCCAAATTAAGTCATATATTGGAGCAAATTAATGTGATGTTACAAACGCATGTCTGAGTTTTGGATTTACACTAAATATAGAGAGCTTTAAAGCCGGTAGCCGTACAAATATTGAGCTGAGATAAAAAAAATTTAGGTTCAAGTTTGGACTTGATTATTATGTAAACTTTTTATTGCATTGATTATAAAACTTCAAAATGAATGTCTTATTAGACCAAACTTATATTGAACAGTTATTGTGATTATTGATTATTTGATTCCAAAATTGTAGTTTCGTCCCCAGCCTTCGACTCTAGAACAATGCAACACATAAGTGCGATCCATTTTTCAGATTTTAAGGCTACATCACAGCCAAAAAATTGCTCCAGTATATACTGCTCTTAAGAAATATTTGCGTAAAAACTCTAATGTGACTTCTTGGCAATCATTCTTTCAGACCCAATACAATCAAACAAATACACAAAAGTGGAAATAGAAGAGAAATGTCAAAGAGATGAAAAGTGAGTGTGTCATTAATCATAATGTAGAGACACCCGAATGAGACATTGATGTTGACTCCTCTTTTGACGATACAATTCTCTTATAAAAGAAGATGGAGATGACACCACGATCTGTGTGTCAAAACCTTATCCTTCAGACCCCATATTTCTCTATTGTTCTCCACATAAATAATAGAGATTTTTTTAAACATGAATTGTATTATTACTCAAAATATAAGTTTGACTCAATCTTTTCGGCACTGCAGAGAAACTGAGTCTTTGAAAATTTATTCAACATATTCGTGTCTCTGACGGCTCTTCACAATTATGCAAACATTTAGCCCAAACGATTAGACCAAACGTTTAGCCTGATTTTGTTATTGTATGATAATTTTGAGTAAATTTGAAATGTAAACGTTAAAAGTTCAAATGCCAACCAAATATCAAGTTTAGTCTAGTTTAACTACTCTTACTGAACGTTCAATTATATTCTCGTTAAAAAATTAACAAAATAATATTTTATATTCTTTGTTGAAAACTGATGGGGAAGCGTTTGCATGAATGACATTTGCTATCAAACGTTCATATATTTGAGCATAAGGTTCAATACATCAGTTTTAATCATCAATGATTTTATGACAGGATAACAAAACATTGAGAACATTTGTGGATCTGTTTTGTCAATCTTCAAATGTTTAGAATATATTTTGGTGAATAAGGCTTAAACAGACAAGACATCGAGGTTGGAGGTCTTCTAAGCTTTGGGTCATTATTCAGCCTCTGGTCGGCTTCGTTGGCGAAAATTTTGTGAATACAGGAATAAGTTTTATTTTCTTTGTATTGAGAATGACTTTGAAGTAACATTTATTTGAATTCTTTGAGTAGAAGTGGGGAAAAACTTCAAAAAAGGTAACTTAACTCAACTGAACTGATGTTAAATGCTATAAATATTGGCCAATTGTAAGAAGTGGCACATGTTTTTGCTGTTGTTTGCCCAACAATTTTTCGCATCTCCAACTGTTCCAACTGATGGGACCTCATTGACCCCCACTGTTCTTTGGACACATTCATCTTTTTGGGTGCCGTTCAAAATCTTTTCACGCGCTGTAGAATTTATTTTATTTATTATATCAAAGTTTTACGAAAATTGAAAACTGTTAAGCTATGAAAGTTGAACTCAAACCTTAGTTATCAGAAGGTTTAGGAGTAAAAACCTATATCTTTGAAAATTGTTGTCCTAAAACGACAAAAGAAAAAATATAAAATTTTGCCTTTTCTGTTATATTGTTTTGTTTCCTAATAAGAAAGTCTGAACGCTTAAAATGCCCTTCAATTTGAATTGCGTAATGTCTGTTTGGCATATATGAAGGGCATGTCACTTGTCATGTATTGTGTACCGCACCTTCAAATGTATTGCAATTCACCTATTCTTTTGAATTGAATAGCATTTCTAATGGCACTCTCTTTACTCGAATGCCAGTAGTAGTTCTCTTGTTGATAGTGTTGGTTCGCCCACATTCACATCTATCAACATTTGTGAGCACTGATTTCACTCCACACATAAAACTTTGACTGTTCTACTCGTATATTTGAGTGAACGCACCTTAATCTTCACCACTTCTTATATTAGAGAAAACCTCATTTGATCCATTGTCTGCAAAACTCCTCTTTTTAATGATCACTCGATTTTATTTATCTGTTATTAATCACTAGTTCTACTTCTTCACCACTTCTTCAGATTGTTTATCCTGACAAATAAGCTCTCTATTGAAGTTGCAAATGAAACACATAATAATAAAATGAAAAGAACAGAAGATGACTTATAATTCTAACACAAACTTCAATATTGACACATAAATTGATCATTATTTTAAATTATTTGAAACTAAAATAAATAGTTATGGTCTTCTAAATAGAAAGAATAACGATCTGTTGAGTTGTTTTTCTCATTAATACAACTGTACTTTAAAATGAAAAATTGTTGTCAAATCAAACAGACGTTTAGCATTAGCCCATTTTGGATTTTTTCTTCTCTTTCTCTCTCGTTTTTTGATACATGAATTTGTGCCCATTTTTCTCGAGAGAATTAGTTCGAGTTCTCGAGACTCTCGACAGAGCACATGAATGAGCGAAATGAGAAATGATCACTTCTTCGCCCCACTGATGATCACATCTTCAAAATGGAAGAAAAAGAAAAAATGTGCCGACGCTTGAGAAAAATTGCCAAAAAGTTTGA
Source organism: Camisiidae sp. (assembly GCA_034696325.1). Classification (NCBI taxonomy): domain Eukaryota; kingdom Metazoa; phylum Arthropoda; class Arachnida; order Sarcoptiformes; family Camisiidae; species Camisiidae sp. Next base: position 4,580 of record JAQFZT010001383.1, read on the forward strand.
TGCTTTTAAGTTAGACACTTAATTAGTGTGAATCAGAATTACCAGATATTTCTACTTTGTTCCTACAGTACATTTAATATTATTCTCCTGTTTTGAAACTAGATTTTTTAGCTTTGGTTGCTTTGGATCTAACATTCGGTGCGTATCTGTTTATTTCACTGTAAGTTTATTTGAAATGACGACGTGAAGGGCGGCAGACTTTGTGCATTTATTCTTCACTTGACATGACAGCAACTCATCATCAAATCAACGACCATCTAAAGCATCTAAAGCTTAAGCGAGATAATCAGCTGCGATGAAGAACTTCAGGTCAATCAAGTCAAGCACTTTTTATCACAATTTTTCTTTGAGAGAAGTTTGATGTGAGTTAAAAACAAGATTGAAAAGGAGTGACTGCAGTATATCAGTAAAACTCAAGTAAATTATTGCTTGACAGACATCAAGATTGATCTTAATTTAAATCATTTGCAATATATTGAAGTCAGTCTTATTATTTCTATTAATAGTTTAGTTAATTTGAGGTTTTTTCAGATAATTTGCTCTTTTTTGTACCCGAAATAGTTAAATATATAGAAGAAAATTTAAGACAAAATACTGTCGATTACATCCCACTCGGATTGCGTGAAACTGTTTAAAAATGATAGATTTTTTAATCTCGATTGTGAACGGCATGAAAATGTACAGAGAAAAGAAAATGGCATTAACGATAATACGCGATGGCATGCAATAAGCGCCACATTTCACAGATGAAAAACTAGCTTCAAAGTGACATTGATTACACACACATTGAGGATATTGCAAAAGGCCATATGCTATGTCTCAAAAATAAATTATAACTTATGCCAAAGTTAACTTTAACTTTAATGCCACTTTATTATACTCCGCACTTCTCTTGATTTTATCAATTTATAAACTGTTAAGAATATTTTGCTGTTAACTCTTATTTTTTTCTTTCATTTATGGATTTATTCATATAATTTAGATGACAATAAAATGCATTAAAGATGTTCTTTCATATCATTTTTTAGTGCTGGTATTTCATTATTATAAGTAGGAGTTAACTTATATTTTTAATGTTACTCTTCATGTTATAATATAAGGTCAAATGCTGTTCAAACCCTTAATTAGAGCGCTTCGTAAACTTTTCTATCGGGCGAACTGAGCGCAGACTTTAGACATAAATCATTTCCATACCACTGACTGATTTTGACAGTTTTCGTGAGCAAATTAAACAGTAATCGATGGCAATTCTTCATTGTCAAAAGCTCTAACTCATTCTGCAGGCATGAGAATTCACTGATTTTGGCCAAACCATAATTTTATTCATCCAACATTTCCGACATCAAACCTCTTAATACAGCAGTCGTAATACATGAAATATACTTCTTTTCGATTTTTTTTTCAATTCGTTCAAACTATTTATCATTTTCATCGAAGGTTTTATAAAATAATTTCTTATTTCATGTCATTATTTTAGATGTAAACTTAGCCTTTAATTACTAAATATTCATTAAGTCATGTTAATTAAAGCCTCTGAATTGGTTTATATATACTGTAACTTTATCTTAGTTTAACTTAAATTACATGAGAGCATGATTTTAGCGATTGTCACACTTTTACACACTTGTTAGGCAAGCAATACCACCAAAAGTCAATTAAAAGCTTAAATCAATAAATTCTTGATTCCAAGTAATTGTTTTTGTGTTCACCATTTAATTAGGTTTGTAAAGTTCAAAGTTTTCTAAATCTGGTTTTGAGGACTTTTTGGTTTAAGAATCTAAAGAACTTTGAAAAGATGGCGCTTTAGATACTTTAAAATTTTAAGTCTTGAACTTGAAGTCGTGAGAATTGCATGAAATACTATTGCATTGAGAATACAGAATATTTGAGAATAAAAGTGAAATCTAATACTCTATGCTTCTATCTATTATTCGAAAATTTGAAACAGAGTTTTAAAACTCTCAAAAATAATCTAATGATTAACTTATTTTGAAAGGTTTTGAATGCAGGAACATTAATATGAAAGATTAGGTTAATAATCAATTAATGGAAGTGAGAAATTCATTTTCCCTAAAGTAAACTTTAAATAGAGCAGAGTTTAAGAGAACGAAATCACGAATGCCATTGAGGCCGCACTCATCAACTCTCGATTATCATCATTTAAATAGGTATCCGAAAAAGTTAGCGGCGAAGTAAACCCAAAAATAACTATTTTTATATATATTTTAAAAGTTGGAAGTTTTTAAAAAAAGAAATATCTATATAACCATCACTTCTTGTTGAGCAATGTTGAGATATGTTGGCGTTGTGTATAACTATGTCGACAGAGCCTCATCTGATGGCATGTGCACATCCATCTTCAGACAGCTGTTACATTAACATTAACTCTTACTTTAAAGCCGTAAATTATGCCGCAAAGCTTTCCCCCACTTCTAACTATTTGTATAATCATTTATTGTGTTCTTCTTTGCATTTTTCTAAACTTTTTCAGCCATTTGCCAACCGATCAAAGAAGCTGTTTTTCAAGCCCAAGATCTCTTCATTGCATTTGTTGAGCGCCTTTCTTGTGTTTTTTCTAAACTCTGTAACAATATTTCTTTTCTCTATCACACTGAATGCCGACACAATCATTGCCAATGTATGAGTGTGTCTGTTGTGTGAGTGTATTCTGCATAAATGCATGCATACTCTTATAGAGTATGTTTGGACAAAGAAAGCCATACATTTTCAAAGTATAAATTTTGTTGATGCAAAACATTGTGAGCTCGCATTCATGAACTGGCGAATGAATTGAATGAATTTTTGGGCGGCTTTTTGGCATTTATGGCACACAAGTTTAGTACAAATGTCGTGATTTAGTAAAATAAAACCACTCAAAAGTGCAGAACATTTTTATCAGATAATTTAATGACTATTTTTATTAAGGAGGACGCAATTCGTAATCTAATTTACATTTCTTGTTGAATAATTTATGACTTTAACAAAGTTTTCAATTATATGAGTTAATGATACGCAATATCTCATACAACATTAGCCGCTTTTAATATTAAAAATAGATTTAAATTTCAAAATTATATCTAATATTTGAAGTAAATTACAATTTCCAGAGCCGACAAAGTTTTGGTAACACTACTTGACAGCCACTAAATTACTGCCTTATAAAAGCTACTACTGTACCAAAACATGTTTCGGTTAAATGTATAAAAGCACTGATTGTATGCTATCCCTGGTTTAGGTTTCGCATTACTCAACATTACCAAAGACTCATTTAGATGCTATCCCTGACTCATACTCTCTGTTCATTCTTTCGATGCATTGCTTTCTCTGCTATTTTCTTAAAATAAAGAAAAACACAAATTAAATGAAAAGTGAAACTCTTATATGAAAGAGCAAACAGTTCGTCAGCTTTTCTAACATATGTATATATATTTAATTCGGAACAAATGGTTTACGGCTCAAACAATTTGCATATTTTATTAATTTTCGAGATAAGAACAGAAAGAAATATGAATAATTGAATATATCATTACATATTACAATATTGTTATTATTATTATTTATTACATACAGTATTACATCCATTTGGGACGTGATATTTGACAACAAAGATGAACAAATGATTGTCAAAAAAACATTCATAATTCAGTTCGTTTTATATATAATACAGTAAATTCTTATTTTACAAAACGAAAAAGTCGGTGAAAGATATGCCATAAATTGTATGTTATATTCAATATATTATATGTGATATTAAGGATGCACAGGCGGCCCAATACGTCCACTATATAACCCATAGGGTGAATAATACATACTTAATGCTGCCGCTGATGGCGACAGACCTGATAATTGTTGTACTGAAGATGAAGGTAAGCCACCAATTACTGGTATCGATGGTTGTTTATAAGGATGATATCTATTGGCTAATGAAGTGACATCATTCAAACCTGGATAAGCAGTTCGTCTTAATCCGGCGCTTGTAGTGAGCGATGGCGGACCACCTGAAGAAACTGCTGCAGCACTGACTAAGTTAGCATAATGTGAGTGACAAGCGCTTAAATTAGATAATGGAGAAAGAAGTGCTGGCTCTACCCCTCCTGTTGATAGATTGGTGTGCGTTCGCAAGTGATTGAGTAGTTCTTCTGATGTGGCGAATCGTTTACCACAATAAGTACCCCCAACCATCCACGAACACACATTCGATTGAGGCACTAGTCCTGTAGCCGAAGAACCAAATGAATGAGGATATAAGGAGCCTCCGAATGGGGGCATATGTCCTAAACCTGGTATCGGATAACTTGGAGAAAGTGTTCCCAAAGACGTTGGGATTCTTTCGTGATTGCATTGAGTACAGCCTGACGGGCACTGAGACATTCTTCCAGCCGCGACAGCACTTAATTGACAATTAGTGCAATACGGATCACGACAAGCCTGAGCTGTGAGAAAAGCTCCGTTTGCGCCTTTCATTGCAGCATAACTTGCAAGAGAATAAGGAGAAAACGTGGGATACGGCTGTGATTTATTATCAACACCTTTAAGGTTTCCGAGAGCTGCCGCTGCGGGTGTCGTACAACACGACCCATAGTTCAGACCATTTACTTTATTAGCAGTGGCGGCCGCATAATGAAGAGATAATTCATTGTGATGGGATTCCATACTTTGCGCCAATTCACTTAATGTGGATGTGGTTTGAGTTATGGTATTAGTTGTTGATGAAGAACTATTAGATGATGTTGAACTTGAGTTTGACGGAGATTTTGGTTTTCCATTTTCTGATTTGACACTATTATTGCTTCCATTATCTGAAACACCAATAAATGGTGAACTTTTGCCACTTGAAGAGGGTCTGGTTGGGGACACTCTAACAGATGAGGAATTGTTGGCATGACTTGTTGGTGACGATACTTTGAGTGCTGGCGATTTCTTGCTGTCACTCACTTCAACACTAGCACTTCGATCGCTACTATCTCTGTCTTTCTTACTCGAAATCGATGACTCGTATGGCTTGAAAGAGAATTTATTGCTTTGGACACTATTGCTATTACAGCCCTCCTCACTGTTCACTGAAGAGCTATCACGTCCATTCTTTTTCTTTTCGTTATCTCTATCTTTAGGCCTTTCGATTTGCGTAATAAGTGGTTTGCTATTAGTATCGGCACCGATATTAGAACAGGTCTGAGCTAATAATGCGAGAGGACTTTTCTTTGCGTCCAACTGTACACACAAATAAAGGAAAACAATTCACTTTAGAAACTTTTATCTCAACAATTAGAGAAACTAATAGTAAGACTAAGTAAAGACGATAACTATTTACATCCCATTGAACTGAGAGTTAAGGTATTGTCAATCATTTCTTATAAAAGATGAAAAAGATTATGTTTTACTAAATTAGACTGTATATCAAATTTGCGAATGTAAAAGCTTTCAAGCATTCAATGTAAACGCCATTTATAAAACAAACAAAATCTAATTCTTAAATTCAGTGATATTTCAATGATTTTCTGCCTTAATTGCTATTTTATTTTAATATTTAGTCATGAAAGGAAAGTCTTAAACCGGATATTGCATTGATTTTACATGATTTAAAGCTATAATTAAAATAAGTTTCTGTTATGAAAAGACTTGTGAAATATACTTGTAATGTTTGAAGCATTTTACAAATTGAGAATAACTTATTTTTATTGGTTAAATGTTATTAAATAACCCATTAAATGTTATTTAATCTGACTAAGGATTTTCGCTTCGCCTTTAGGGATAAGAGTAATAAGAAATCCAATAGATCTAAACGTTAGCAATTGAGATAAAGTACTGCGAATCATAAGTAATGAGAGTTAGTGTACACCTCAACTCTATAGCAAATTTAAATTAAAAACCTATAAAAAATTAGTCAATTCACTTTAATAGGTTCTTCGAATAAGTTTCTCACTTTTAAACACATAAATTTCTAATACTTTAAAATTAATTATATTTTTATCATTTGCACAAACATTAATGCAATTGAATAAGAATTTTTTCGAAAAATGACTTATAAATGATAAATTTTAAGGAGTTTTACAAACGATCATAACCTCAATAGTAAGAATTTATTTAACTTATGTTTACTAGTGATAAAAACGAATTAAATAAATTGCCCAAAATTCACGGCCTATTAATTCAACTCAATATTAACTTTATATGGTTTCGAAAAGCATTATTTTTAAAAAATTGAAAACTATTATTAAATACGAAAAAGTTCGTCAATTTATATTGAGTTTCCTTGAGATGAATAATGGTTACGAAGCGCTATATAGTATGTCAGCTCATTTTTTGTAATTAAATAGCAAAAGATTACACAAACTTATTGAGCACAAGAGTGTAAGTTAACTATAAGTTATAGAAAAATAAACTACTGTAAAAAAAGACTTACTGTCGTCGGCAGTGGTGATAAATACTCAGGTCGAAGATATTGGTTGGCACTCGATGTCAACATCATTCACTTTATATCAGTTTAAATCCTTAAGCAAATAATGTACACGAGTTTCATATACAGTAATGCGTTAGATATCAGCAAAACAGTCAATGACAACAAAAACACAAATAAAAATGTTAATCCTTTGGTCTTGATATTCAAACTTATATCATATCTTTATTGAAAGTTTATTAATTACTTCCTTTTAAATTTGATTATCAACTACTCGGAAATGAATGAATAAACAGAAGTTACAATTTTCGTAAATAGTTTAATAACAGTTAAGCAAAATAGTGAAGAAACTAACTGAGAGGTCTTTGCAACGAGTTCTCCCAACGTAATGAAACACCAGATATGGTAAGCCAAGTACCAGCTTTTGAGTTAGCTATTGCTACAAGAGTATGAAGTTGGCATTTGCGCATTCGTACATTTCTCTCGCTTCTAATATTTTTTGGCAAACTCCAAATCAGTTAGAGATACATCAATTCAGAAGAGAGAAAAGGTCTTTAACGGCCAAAATGATTGTATGAGAGGAAGCAACTGCCGTCAAAATTTTTCACCATTTTTTCACTGAATTAAATGCAACAAAAGGTTGTGTTTTTGTGTGAATTATCTCTTATAATTTGATTTAAGCAAAAAATAAGCCGCAGAACTCTTTTATTGGTTTGATTTAATTCAAGGCTGTCTGTCTTCCCATAGATTTAATGATCCGATAAGTGTTAGAAATGGCAATTGTTGGAAATGTGAAACTCATTATTTTGCATCATTTGATGACTTACAACAAGCACTGCAATCGCATTAGTAGTAAATCACACACATTAAAAAACTAGTAATGGTATGACAGGAATATAATCTATTCTTTATGTTTTGCCGAACTTTTTTCTTCTAAATTATGGTAATTTAGAAGATTTACAATAAGAAAAACAATTGAATCAAAACAGTTCACATGAAAGATATTTCACAATAAGCTCTCAACAATCGGGAAAAAGATTTATCCCATTTTTGAAATGTTTATTTTTATGAAATATTTGGCGCATATATCGCGCCATAGAATTGTTGGAAAACTCGAACGCAAGCAACTACTCATCTGTTCGGTTGACTCGCAATCTCTCGATCCAAAAACTGCTATATTGTTCACAAGCTGTAGTATAACTATGCGCTATTGAGAAAGCTGTCAGATATGTCGATCATTATGATTGATGTTTTCGTTTTGCAAATCGCAATGAAGGGCATTACATGTTAGTTGAATGATTCTAATGGAGAGCCGAGGAAACGAAAACGCCAGTCAGTGTCACGCTATCGAGTTGGCAAAAATATTATGCATTACAGTAGCATTACATGCATCTAACTTATTATATTGTTGTATTTTGTATGTAACTAAAAACTACACCATAAACACTACAGCATATAATCTAAAGGATAGCATTACTAAAGACAGCTATCATTTCTATTATGTATACTTATACGCAATATTCTCTCAAATTCAATGCAATTCTATGCAACTCTATGCAACTGTGTGCCACTCTATGCAAGTGCCAATTTTATTTACCTGTTTTCTCTCTTACAAACTCTCTTAACTCTACTGTATTATTCTCTTTTCATATGACAGCTATTATTATCTGCCTGTTATTATTATCTTTACACTTATTTTTTAACACTATCAATCTCTTTCTTTCTCACTCACACACATTTATATATCATAAACCTAACCATAACATACAAGTTGTATTATTAAACAATTTTTTGATTTTAGTGTGAATTAAATAACGATTAAAAATGACTGCTTAAATATATGTGATAATAATTATATCATTGTTTAGCATATAATTGTATGCAAATATACAATGATTGTAGTGCTACAAAACAACTACCAAGAATAAAAATTTTAATTTTCATATTGCATTAAATTGTCTTAAACTGAATATATTATACGATTCGCATGATTTACTGCACGACTTCTTTTTTTTTACTTTTGGTTGAAGATCATGTCTCTATTCTTTTATAAGTTATTGCTTTATTTATTGATTCACATAATTTTTCATTTTGATTAAGTTTCAACTCTATTTTGCTTTCTCAGATTAGTTGGAAGGAGATAAAAACCATAAACTTCTATGAAAATAATGTCAAAATAATTTTTAATAATATTTTTCTTTTCTTGTCACATAAATTTAAGTCTTAGTTTTTAAAAAACATTATACTATTATTGTAGATATATATGCTTGAAAAATAGCGAGACTTTATTTGAGATCTTCAGAATCAGTGAAAATAATATCATATTTTGCACATCGAATTTATTTTTATAATAACCATTAAAAAATTTATTTGAAGCTTAATTTGATTTTCAAAGAAAAAAAATTATTCGTTGAAATGTTTTGAGTCAACTTATTATTATGTTTTATCATAATATACAATGTTATATATTTTTAAGCCATGAAAACTTGATTGTCTCATATTCTAAACTTTTGATCATTTCTACTTTTCAACTTTATTGTACTGTCAATACTGAGTCCTAAAACCCAGGAATTCGAGCTTCATCTTCACCAATAATCCATTGTCAAAGCGAATGTCATATTGAATAGTTATATCTAAGTTATACTCTTTTTTATAAGCGCTGCATTGCTCTAAATTAGCCATCACATTGATGTTTCATTTATTTCTATTCATGACATTTTCTTATCCTATTTCTAGTATATTTTGTGATGTTCTCATAACAAGCTTGATTCATACAGTGTTCACTGCTATGTTGCTGTCAGTCAAGTCACTAGTTTTGACTCCCACTGAAAATATATTGAAATTTTAGTCAAATGCTTTACTGACATGCGATATATTTCATATTTCACACTACTAACTATGGGAGATATAAGCTTTTTCGCTTCGAAGTTGTGTAAATAAAATATTATATGAGCATAAAATGATGAATAGCAGCTCTATTTAATGTTTACGCTATAATATACTGTACCAATACTTCGATTAATTTATTATCATGAATTTTCATTTTTATTTATCAAGAATAATATTGTAATGCGATTCTAATTGAGATTAATTAATTATGATTTTGTATCATGTGTAAAGTTTAATTTTGTGTTAAATAGGCAAAAGTTATCAAATTATTGTAAAGTATCAATACATAACATTTATTAATTATTTGATAAAACCATGAAAATTATAACTATAAGATAAAGCTATAAATGAGTTTAACTCACATACTAATTGAGAAATAGGAAAGCATTATTTTGAAATATGAACACAAAATATCGAAAAATAAGGAGTAAATCTTGGAAAAAAGTTCGTGTGAACAGTGAGTGAAGCTGGAAATGATTGTGTGTTTCGGTCACGCGAACATCACATCTGTAATAATGAACTGCAATTTTGACATTAGTTTAATGAGCTTTTTGGTAACTTTAAATGTCATACGTGGTATTTGCTCTACTGTTTAACCATTTGATATGCATTTCTTTTCATACCCTGAGCTTCCTGTTGAAACAAGGCGTTGTATATACGAGTAGAGTTCGTGTGTCTGTCTATTTCTGTATGTTTGGCAAAAAATGTTTGCCTTTGCGTTTCATTTCTAAATATTGGGTTTTGAATTTGAAAAATTTTCTCATTTTTCTGTATTTCTGACAGATAATGTCTCAATTCGCATAATTTTTCAATAGATTCTTTGCTATATTCTATAGATATCTCAATAGATAACTACCTTTTTTGAGAAATGATGTTTTCGGACTTGAATTTTATTTATAATAATAGAAACAATTATTGAAGAAATATTCTTGCAAAATAATGAACCAAATCGTTGAAATAGGGAATGAACTGTTTTGTTTCAAAAGCAAAAATATGCTTTGCATTACTTTTTACAGTTTCTTAGATTTCGGGCGGATTTGACATTCTCTTAGTCTTGTCTTATTTCAACGCTCACACAAATGATTTTGATTGACATACAGTTACTTATGTTGGCGAGTATGCTATTTAAGTATAGCATTCAAACGGGTAATGCCATGAAATACTACCATTTCAATCATTCGTCAACATATTTGAAAACATCTTATATTTTTCGTTACATTTTCTTTCATTTAAATTTTTTCACTTGACTTTCGTCACATATGTTACTCTCACAGTCAACACAAATAAGATTAACCACTTGAATTTGAATTTTGTTCAAAAGAGGAGTCTTTACCACAATATTTCATTCTCAAATTTAATGTGTTTTTTAAAAATGGGATTTAAATATCCTATTTTTTACAACTTTTAGGAATTGTGTTGAATTAGTTTACAGGAAATCTAAATTTTAAGATATGGTTAGAAACATGTATAGCGTTTAACACGAAGATTTCTAACACCTTTTTTGAAATAAACATTTATGAAAATTTCTCGAAAGAAAATATAAATTAAAAATAAGGGGATGCGAAACACGGAAAAAGGGGGCGAACTATTTATTAGTTAGAGGTGACCTTAA
>JAQFZT010001384.1:0-15475 GCA_034696325.1 Camisiidae sp.
GCTGCTTTGAGAGATTATCGTCAGCGCTAGAAAATCGTGATAACAATATGATGAAAGCGAATGTGTATAATGAAAATATTCTTCTTGTTGTTCGTAATGTTTTAACACAATTTAAAATTTTATTGATTTCCATTTTAAAGATTTTTCACATCACATATAAGTTAACAGTTATATTGAAATACAAAAACAAAAAACTTTTTAGTAAAGAAGCGTTTATTATGGAATGATTAGTATTGAGAAATGAATCAAATTAAATGAATAAACTTCTTAATAACCACACCCTATGTCTATTCTTAAATGAAGTGGTTTTAGTTTAGTTATAGTGTTGTTTTGCAAAACCACAGCGCAATCACAATACCTTACAGTCTCAAAAAGAGGGTCTCAACAATCTGTAATCAACTGTTATCTTCATTGTATGCCACTCTTACCAACTGTTATTCACTTGTAATATTGACTTTTATTTGTCATGAATATATTGCATTTGAGATAAAACAATTAGAGTCTTTCATATAAAAATAATTATAATAATATCTCGGGTTCAGATCATGGCATCGAAGATTGAATGCACTCTCAGGTCCAGTCAGGTCTGAGGTCAAATAGAAATTGAACTTATAATTAGGTATAACTGCTAATGATCCATTAGAAGCAATGCTTGTGTGACTTTTGTCTAAATTAAATTAGTAGCAATTGATTGATTCATTTCTAACTTAAATTGAAATTGATAGCAATGTTATCTAGTTTTAGTTCTCTGTCACAAAAGCAAGAACATGTCGCATATGATGCATCAAAATAAGCTCAAATCACTGTATTTGTAGTCTCATTCAATCCAACCATTCAACACATCATTACATTTATGACCGTTTGAGTGGAATACATAATAAAGGTTTTTATGAACTTCTATTTCTCCATAACTGTTAAGATGCCTCAACTTTAGCAAAAGTTCGAAAAATTGTAAAGTTTTTCAAACTTTAATTTCAGAAAAAACTCTTTTTTATCACATAATGTTTCAGAATAATTATTGTGAATTAATTAACTCTATTTTGAAAGCTTAACCCTATTGTTGAAAAGAGAAGTTCGTTATCAATTTTTTGAGATATTCGAAGTACTCTAGTTTGATAAATCAACGCATAAAAAATAAGACTTCATACTAAAGGGTTTCGCCTACTCGGCGGAAGTCTATGACTAATTATTTGAAAATTCAAATAATTTATCTCCAAACAAACAAATACAATTGAAAATAAGATTTATCAATCTGAATCATGCACAGGAAATACAACATTTCATCTCTATCATCCAGAAATAACTTTTATTCTAATAAACTTATGTATGTGTTTGAGAATAATAGTTTTTTATGTTTTATCTACAAAAATATTTTGTCAAATGCTTTAGATTTAAGAAATATTTGAGCCATTTTTAAGCTAAATCAGTGAGTTTGAGATATCGATCATAATAGCAGATGTGAACCTAAATTTTCCATTAAAAGTTATGGTATACACGTTTCACTGTAATATTCGTTATAACTTTTCTGAAACAAACTATAGCTGATGGTAGTCTTGGTATCTCTTATCAATTGAAATACCATTCTCTCAACTTAAATACCTTAAACCCTCCAATAGTTGATTCCTTTATTAATAATGATAAAACAGTTATATTAATACAAAGTTCAACGGTATTGAGTCCATTACGTTGAAAAGAACTGTTATCTTGAATAACGAATAAATATCGTTATAATGTTTGCTGTATTTGCAGTCAACTTAATTGAATGAATAAATAGGTAGAAAATATCCATTCTTAGAAAGATTTGATTTTCTTTGTTCATAGTTTATGTTTATATAATTAATTATAATCTTATGTTATGGCTTAACACACGACTTATAGTTTATTGCTTTCGTTCCCAACATTCGCAACACAAATATTATTAGTATTCAGTGCAATGCCTGAATAAATGCATGATTGATAAGAATTTTTCCGTATATTTAAATATTTTAAACACTCTTTGAATGTTTTATATACTGTTCAACAGTATAGTAAAGCACTTCTGTAATACCCCAGCGATTGATCAAATAATTTATTGCCAGTAAATCTTTGTCTAAACAGGTCTTGTTTAATAAAATATAAATTATTCATCACTGACTTATACATTATGTTTCAATCTAACGGTGATCTAAAATGACCAGTTTTTCTGAGTCTTAAGAGATTCATGAATCGATTCAATGAAAAAAGAGCGAAATAAAACTAGATTTCATCTCAAACTCAAAATATTTTGATAGAAATTCTTATAACAGTAAAAACCAAAATCCTGTTGCTTTAGTCCATGAGGTAATAAAGGTTAGATCGGAATAAAGATATCTTTTAGCCCACTGTCAAGGCTTACCATTAACTATAAAACTTCTATTCAATCGAGTCTAAAACATATAAATAAAACTGATTTTATTTTTCTGAATGAGTTGAACTTATTATTTATAGCACGTTATTATTGAGGGAAAAACGCACTTTAGATTTAAAGTTTCTTTAATGATTATAATTTTATTTTATTTCATAAAAACAATAACAAAAATTACAAGTCAAAGGGACATAAGAACAGGTACACACATAGACTGAAATGCCTTCAAGATATATATGGTATTTCACAATACGAGTTAAGATTATAAACTTTTTTATTGCGCTTCAATAAATAAAAATATCCTTTGCTTTATGTGCCCAAAAAGTATCATAAATTAAATAAATGTAAATAATATATCAAAACTATTGTGAGTTAATTAATGTTTTAAAAAACCTATTTTATATGAGATAATTATAATTTTTTGTATTAATAATTTAATGGCCAATTCATTTGAAAGTTAGGCTCCGATTTGAGATAGAGTTTGCGGTACATTTAAATGCCTTTTTGGAAATTTGCATGAACTCAGTCTACATTCACAATAATCAGTCGGAATACGAATTCTTTTGCAATACTCTTTGCATTGTCTTTCACTTCCATTACGAATACATTCATGGCCGGGACTGAACCAATACGGGAAGTATTCACCTGTTGCTGGGTTTCCACCATATCCTTCCTCTGTAAAGATCAATCAAACTGTAAGCGATTTCTTATTAAAGTCATTAATACTATGTATGTCTTATTAGATAATACTCTCGTCTTAACTGGTTTATAACTTTCAACATCAGTACTCACTTGATTCACTGCAAAGACAAACTCGTCTGTTTGTCAGAAGAGATCCATCGATATTAGCACTTTCATCGACAGTGACTGTTTTGCAAACGCGATCGTTAAAGCCTTTAGCGCTGCAAAATGTTGTGCATTGAAAAGAGTTTTCACATGCTCTGTATTCTTGTATTGCTAATAATTCGCCTGAAAATACATCAAATTTTCAGTTAATTCTCCACAGAAAACATCAAACTTTAGTATAAAATATGCATCAATTTCAATGTAAAAGCTTTTATCTCAAAAAACAAAAAAATCTTATCTTAAAAAATACCGAAATAGTATTGAGACATTTCACTGATAGAGATTTTCTTACAGAGTATTTACTATTTTCCCAGAGTTTCTTCTTTAACTTCTCAATGATATATCGAAATTTGTTGTTAAGAATAAAATTAAGATTTGTTTAGATTAAAAACGTGAAATTGTTTGGATTCCCTCAACTGCCTTATCCACAATTCATAAGCGATAAGAGATATTAATTGCTCAACAATTTAACTCCTTTTTATAAATGAAGAAAATTTTATTCAAAGAACAATTTTCAAATTCTAGTAAAAGCTTAAATATCAAGTAATGAATTGCAATTCAGTACATGAATAAAGTTTGCCATTCATTTTCCAAACTCTGAGTTAAGGCATCATTTATTTGAGATTTTCAGTACTTAAAGTCATTGATATATTTGGAAACTTTATATTTTGGACATTTAAGATCCATTTATAATAATAACAACAACAGAAAATTTTCAGTTTCCATATAATGCATTTTATTCACGTTTTAGCTGTTTATTCATTAATGTTCAACAATTACTACAATAGGTTTAACAACCTTTTTATCTTTAATAAATCAAATTAAATCATTATTCAAATGAGATAGAATTTATAGTTGTAATAGTTTATGAGGGAAAATAAGCAACAATTAAATAACATCATACTTATCATAGCTAAACACTAACTTTATTATGAATTAAAAGACTTTATATACTTAATAGTGTTAAAAAATGTGATTAAAACTCAACACAATATTTCTATAAAAATGTTGATATTTTGAAAAACTGATATAAAATAAAGTAAAACTTACCAAAAATAATACTATAAATGGTGAGCACGAATATCACTGTTAATCTTTGAGACATTATTCACTAACATTCAATACAATGGATACTTGGCTTCCACACCGATCAGAATCTGAGTAAGAAATGCCTGAAAACGATGAGAAGCACAACATTTTTGTATTGCCAAATATTGTGTCAATGTTACCGTTACTCTAAGAGTTATCTTTAGATAATTCTCAACTGTAACATTAGGTCACCTCAATATAACCTAAAGTTGCCCTTAACTGGTTTCCAGTGGGATACTATTCTAATAATTATATAAAGATCCTTTTGTGAAGATGGTCTCAATACGATCTACTTTCTTGATACTAAATCTCTATTTTTGTTGATTTATGGCTCAGTTTTAATGAAAATCGTGAAAATGTTATTAGCTTTGTTTCAATTTTTCAGCATTCATGTTTAGATACAAATAATAGGCAATTGGATCAGAAATATTCTTTTATTCTAAAAGTATTGTAACTTTTAAATATTTAATAACTATATATTCTAAGCAATTCATCATCAAATGGTTATCAATGATTTTCTATTATTATAAATGCATGTCATAATAGTAATGCTGTTCTAATGAATTTTACATGTCTTAATCCAGAAATTTGAGTCTTGGAAAAACTACTTTAATTTACATATAATTTCATCTAATTATAATGTATGTTTATTTTGCTGGCAATTGAGTATAAAGTATTCTTTAATTAACAGTATAATTGCGGACTATTTAACATAATGTCAAAATAACTTTCTATGTGAAGATGCATTTACTGTGAGGATAATATAACTGAATAAAATCGATGCGATGTTATGTCATATATTTATATTTCTTTTTGTAAAATAGATAATTCAAAAAAAATGAATGAATATTGAATTTTGTTAGTTTGACATAATGTCAGAAAACCACTTAAAAGTATCTATTTTATATAAATATGATTTTTATGTACATATTTAAATAGATTGTCTCTAAGATTGAAATTCTTCATATAAAATATCAGGTTTTAAATTTTATTTGGGCGCCACTTATCTTCAATTCAATCAATTCAATCAAATCCTTTTAATTAATAGTATTTTGCTTTTAGTGTGAGATTATATAAGATATAATATTAAGATTTTTCGAGTTCAAACAATTGTTAGGTTAAAAGTTTTTTTCATAGCCTATTGAAAAGAGATTAATAGCATCACAACAAAAGTTCTTTCAAACACATAAAAGCTCTTTGAATTTGAAGACAAAAATATTTCAACAATTAGTCTATGAATGATATCTGTTGAAAGTTGTATTGATCTCTAGAACTAATTCTTTGTAAATGAGAATCCTATTCACCATTTTATACTTTGATTGTCTGTTTAAAGTCTTCAATCAAATTGTCTGAATTTTTAAAAATCAATTTTTCATCATTTATAGTGTGTTAAATACTTCTAGAACTTAAGGCATAGATTTTTTCAAACAAAAAATCAATTCAAACAGAATTAAAAGTTTGAAAACTTTAATCAAAATTAAAGCATGAAATATAGTATCCTTTCATTAATTAAATTGATTGACTGAAATTTAAATGCTTTTTTCTTGTGAAAATTATTCAAATTTATGGAAAACACAGTATACCAGCATTTTTAGAAAATGATTTTAAATACATTATAAATAGAAACTGGTTTTGCAATTGTAATTAACTCGAGTAACCTTGAACTTAATCGAGTCAATTACGAAAACCGCTTTAAATAAGGTTAATGAATGATTTAGGAGACATTATGCTTAAGTAAATTCACGAAATAAATAATACTTCATAGAGATAGTGAAGTCTTACAGTGAGTCCAATGATTTACAATCTATAAAGAGATCGGATTATGTCATACAATTTTATGGCTAGATTTATATCAATTTTCTATTCAGAATAAATATATTTAGTCAACATTTTTACTCAAAGTATTGAACATTTAAAGATAAAGATTCAAAGTTTTTAAAGCAAAGCTTTTGATTAGTTAAGACTTTTATAAGACTTGAATTGTACAACTTTTTAATGATCCCGTTTTCTATTAGAAATCATATTTCAATCCGATTAAAATTCAATTTTTTAAGGATACACTCATTTTAAATCACTCAAGAATGCTATCAAATAGGATTCATTTGAATAACAGGTCATGTAATATACAAAAGAATGATTAAAGATAGCTTTACCTCAAATCCAAGAAATCAAATGTAAGCACTTTTTATTATCTAATATTCAAAGTACAAGTTATGTTGAATATAATAAATGACATCTCTTTTTCAAAAAACTATTTTATCACTCGTATGATTAATTTTATCAATTGGTTTCATTCGATTTATAGTTATGACTTTTGTTGAATGGAGTGTGTGAATAGGTATTTTCAAATCTATTTTGATTGAAAAATGTCGCAAAATATTCTCAAAATATTCTCAAAATGCTTCAACTCTTTCATTTTCAGAATGATCGTCATCTCACTCTCATATATATTTTTCATGAGTTTATCATCAAATTTAAGCTTTGAATTGTTAGAAATTTTTTTCTCTTTTGATTAAAAAATAATAATTACTTATAATGAATAAAATTTGGATAACAAGGTTCGTGATAATCAAAATTGAAGAACAGTTTCAAGTAAATAATTGAGTCGATTTTGTGATATAAAGTTTGAATTTAAAAAAACCACATCAACCATAATAAGTTTTCTAAGTTAAAAATTACTTTTCAAGTTATATTTAAATTTTAATTCATTGTTTTGTCAAGTTTTAAGATATTAATCTGATTGAAAATTCGAGAATAAAGGGATCACGAACTGGTCATTATTTATTGATGTTGAACTTGTAAACACTGAATACATTTTTTTCACATTTTATGTAGTTTCAGTTCTACTTGAAAATAAGGAATTTTGAGGTCTTTTATTATTCACAGCATTAATTAGTAACAAAATTATAGCTGTTGTTCATATAAAGATAAATTTATTTCTATAGTTTCATTTCCTGTTAAAATTTATTTACTCATAATTTTATACCCAAAGAGTTTTTAGATCTCTTTTTTTTAGATCAAAGCGGAAGTTAATTACAGTACATTCGGAGAAGTCATGTTGTAATACAAGGTTATAAAATAAATGCTTTGACAATTCAATTCATTATCTATTGATTCAAAGTAAAAATTTACGTTTAATTAATGACTTTTTTTAGTGAAAATCAAATGGAAAACCACAGTAAATAACTATGAAGTTTGACAAAGACATTGAAAAATGCCAAATGTCTTGAAAAATCCAATGACGTTGTGTTGGTTGAGATACCGATACTATATTATAGTTGTATTGTGTTCAATATTAACACTAATTTGCGGCACTTTAACGCTTACACTACTCAACATTTATGATTTAGGAATTATATTAATTGTGTTTGGATTCATACAATTGTTTTGTGGATTTTCGCTCATTATTATTAAATATCGTAAACTTAGAAAAACTTATTCAAGTCATAACAATTCTCAACATCAAAACGAGACTAACTTTGAAATAATATCTCATCAGAATTCAGTGTTCGCCTTATGAAAAGCCGATTAAAATCTCATTTATGCTCAAGAGAATGGGTTTTTGTTTTTTTAGTAAACTTGACACGGATTTAAGTCTTTAATTTATGGAACTCTTAATTATAAATTACTAGAGCTGTGTATCTTCAAGAAATCAGGTTCTCGAGTCTGGTCTCAACTATTTTTCGATTTTTCAAAAACTTTTATCATTTTTATTCAAAAATATCAGTTTATTTACTAAATCTGAGTTCAATTTAAATATTTATTTCAATATTCAAGTTTCAAATAATTAGATTTGAAATTAATTTATTTTCTGAAATAAGGGTCAAATTGATAGAAATGAATTTCGAGACTCACCAAGAAATTTCTCGACCGAGACTCGAGACCCGATACCCAGCTCTATAAATTACTGATGAATTTTTTTTGTACTTTTTAGATAGCTTTACATTGTATTTATAAATTATCTCTATTTCATTCATTGAATTCTTGACTATAAATAATTAAAATTAATTGAAATGTTGTTGTAAATAATGTATATATTAAGTAATAGAAGCATTATTTAAGCTAACCTTTAGTGTCTCTAATCTAAAAAATTTCAAAATACATGTCAATTTATGGGATATGTTTTAATGAAACTAATTATCAGTCAGAAAACCCTTCTTACAGATAGTTTTAAAAAATCAAACTTTCATAAAGAGCCCATTTATATGAGTTGTGGTTTTATTTATCATTCTATTACAGCATTCAAACAATAAAATACAAGGAAAACATCCTTTGAATCAGTTTTAAGCTCAAAATCCAATGACATTTAATAACTCCTAAACTATAAATCTTTTGAAAATTATTTCAAAGAAAAGTAAAACTATCTTAAAACTGACCTTTAAAACTGAGTTCTTCGATGTTTGAGATATTAGTTTTAAGCATTCAAAAGTTGGTTTTTAAAGTCTTTGAGGTTTTGTTTTGAAAACTATGAGTTTTAAAAGTCAAAAATTCCACAATTGATTATTTATGACTTTAAATAAAAATATCGCAAAAGACCTCCAATCAGAAGGACTGACTTGAAGTGACTTAAGCTGATAGAAACTATTTTGAAAAACAAAAGTATAAATAATTCTTCTGTTTTTCTGCAATAAGAAATACTAAACACTTAAAATTTATTGTCGTTCCGAAGACATAAAGTTTAATTTATCAATAGATGTTAAAACACAAAAAGAAGTTTTCAATACTAGAAATATGAAAATCTCAAACTTATAAGATTTGTTGATTAGGAAAAAGATTGAATCTTTGAAATTGGTATAAAATTGAAGAATAATTATTGTTTCTTCAGCATAAGAATCAATTTAATGAGCCTTTAAACTGATTTTGAAAAGTATATGGAGTTAAATATGAGTATGAAATCTGAATGAAATCTAATGAAATCTGAAGTATAATAACTCCTCAACAATTAGAGAACTTTAATTTAAACTGAAAACTATGATGTATTGGAACTTTGGGCGCAAAATAATTTGTCATAATTTAATTAAATACATAAATAATATTTGCAGAATATCTCATTCTTCGCTACCATAAGCGGTGCTAACGAACTCTGAAGAGGTCTATTAAGTCATGAGCAGAGATGAGGACTACAAGTATAATATTATCGACTTTTTATTTTAAATTCTATTGATTTCTCAAATAAAAATAAGCGCCAATCACATGAAATGAAGAAATTCGATACTACCGTACATTCTTTTCTGTAGTCTCTATTTATTAAGCGTTATTCCAACCTATGGTGCTATTCTTAAGACATAAGTTTTCAAAATTTCATAGAAAATCCATTTCATTCAATAGCATTTGAAACACGTTTACTCCTATTTTCTCATTTAAAGAGATACATTTAGCATTAGGTTAGGTTAGGTTAGGTTAAATTGTTCATTGCAAGTGATTTATCTGTTTGGGACACTCTATTCATAATTAAAGGAACAAATAATTCAATCAATCAATATCTAATTGCAATTTTGAGAAACATCAATGTTTTCTCCCAACACTAGTTTAAACAAAATATCAATAGTTTCCAAGAACTCAAACTAAAAACTACTCATATTTCTCATATTTAAACAAATTAAAGCAAAAATTGATTAAAATGTGAATAAAATTAGGATTTTTTGAACAAAAGAAATTTGAACCTTGCTTATTAAAATTGAAAAACATTAATTAAAGCATATTTCTCTCATTCAAACATGTATATCTTGATAGTCTTCGCCTTGTGATCGCTAAGATTTTTGTTGATGGTTTCGGATATGAATTTCGATCTCTTTTAATAAAGTTTATATTACACTCATTAAACTGGACTCATATTCATGTGAACTCCTTATAGAGCAGCCAAAGAGAAGACAATTTAATTTAACTTTATTTGAATAATTAAATGGAGAGAATGCTGATCAGCAATTCATGTGATTACAAACGACTTGTTTTACATGTTATTCAAAGTTAAATAAACTAAAGATTTTAAAACCCAAGCAAGAAGTGGTAAAAAACCCAGAGGGTTACGGCCCTTGTGATCAATGACCTACACCTCCACAAAGACATCTTGTTTTTGAATTATTAAATGCTCGTTAACCTATGGCTAGAATATAACTGGTTTTAATACTATAATCACAGTATCGAAAAAAGGATTTCAAGTTCTATTCATACATATAATTAAAAGTCTAATACAAATCATCATATCATTCAAATACAGTTAAAAACCAATAAAAGTTTCAAATCAAGGGTCACTTATTTTCAATGAGAGTTTGTTGGACTTTATAGTCTTTGATTTTTTCATGAAACTAATTATAGACTTTTAAAATGAATTTTATTAACTATTATTTATTATTCAAAAGAGTTTTCAATCAAACTTATTATATCTATGATTAAAACGAATATAAAATTAGAAAAAACTCATAACTATTTAATTGTATACCATTCGAAAGGATTAGAAAACCATTCATTAGTTGAAGTATAATTTGCATAAAACTCAATACTAAATGGATTGAGAAATTGAAAAAATTAATCACTCTTTTACTTAAAATAAATCATTAAACTTTATTTATGCAAAATATTTTTTCTTTGTTCGGCAAAAATTATTTTCATGGAAATAGAATTCTAATTAACTTTCTGAAACTGAAATTTTTGTAATTTAAAGAATAAAACTTTTGCAAAGTTGATAAAATTCATATTTATTACTGTAATTGAAATAATAATTGATAGAGTTGTTAATGAGTAATGCATTTTTGCAATTTTAATGATATTGTTTAGTAAATAATGAGAAAAACTTTGAAAAATTGTTAAACTTTTGCTCTGACAACTGAGTATCAAATTGTAAATATATTACTGAATCAGAAGTTAAATGTTTAGCAAAGTTTAAAGCATAGAATTTTTCATTACATAATAATTAAACAAAGTTTTCAATTACTAAATACCGATATTTTGAAAGTTTAATAACAAACTTAAGCTAATAGTAAAAGTGGAAATATATTGAAGTCTAGAGTTATTTTCCAACCATTACTAAAGTGTAAATAATTGGAAACTGCGCTTTACTTATAGTCTAACATAATGTGAAATAAATCAGATTAAAGACTATCCTCTTATTGAATAGTTAAGACATTTCTTAATTTCATTAAACAAAATATTTTACAGTTATTTTAAAAGTTTGTTTTAAAACAGATTTTATTTTATTTTACTGTATTGTAAAACGTTATAATTGTGTTAAGTTTGAGTTATTTGTGATTTATATTGTTATCTAAAGAAATAAACTCTTTATTGAATAAAAGGTAGAGTTAAGAGTTACTGATCGTTACTTAATCAAGTGGTCAAGTATTGCGAACCATAATTCAATTATATTATATTACTGTACAAAATATACGCCCATAGTCTGCATGATTGTCAACAATGCGCTCTATAATACCATTATATAACTGGATTGAAGAGTCTATTAATATCAAGGGTAAGGGATGTATGTCTCTCATAGTGAGGGTGTTTCTGCGGCTATTTTTAGCATTAGTTCTGCTTTATAGAGACTTGCTTTCAGTATACCTAAAATGACTCCATAGAAAAGCAATAGAAAAAGTTTGGCCAAAATATAAATTCACATTAAATATAAACTTATAATACAAAAACTTTATCATAAAAACTATTAATATTGAGTTTATTATTTCAATTAAAAAATTTTCCTTTGAGTCTGAGTTGAAGTAATTGAATGTTGAAAAAATCGATATAAAGTTAGCGGTTTTGTCATATACTTTGTTAGGAAGAGTTGAAACTTTTTGCCCGTTTTCAGCACTCTGTTCATTATGGGATAGTTGAAAGTGAAGGGAGGTTTGGCTTATAGAGTGAGTGCAATGGCTTTGGTGTGAGTGAGACAAAGAGAGAGAAAGAGGGGAGTGAAGAAAGAGAGGAGAGAGAGTATAGAGTGTGATGACTCACAATAAAGTACAGCGTTATATATGTTATAGCATTGATTCTCTATATACTGAAGGATAGCATCAAAAAGTGTGCGCTTTCACAGAGAAACACTTTTTATCAAAAATTGAAAGTAAATTCAAACAAATTATTAATTTATTTAACATAATGTGCATCTAATTTATAATCAAATTAATCGTTAATATATTTAAGGCTATTATCTATTGGTAAGTGTTATTGTCATTGAATTTCTTATTGATAATTGTATTGAAAATGAAATATTAGTTTTTGTGTATTGTTTGAGATTTTATTTTTCGTGTTTTCAATGCTTTGTCAATGTATGAGAAGTCCATATATTTTTCATTGCACTCCAAATTTGTTTTTCCTTTGATTCGCGCGTTTGCGTCGACTCTCTTATTCTTAACCGAGTTGTTGACGAACTGTTTCGTCGGTTCGAGACCGTTGCGAGTCGTGCCCACTCGGCCATCGCTCTCCGATTATCGACTCTTTTGTCTTCAACAAAAGACTTACCATTTTATAAATATTTCACTAAACATTTTAATTGCGTTCAATTTTTCCACTCAATTCAATGACCGTCAAAGAAAACTTGCTTTTTATAACACATTAATTACTTATCTATCACTCAAAACAGTTGGCATTAAATATTTAATAGACTTTTCTTTGTTTTTATCTCTTTTCCGATACTCTCTCTTATTGTGATTTCATTACTATTTAATGATAGCTTTTTTCAAATTCAATCCCTTTTCTCGTCTCTTATTTCCTCTCTTTTTCACTCAAAACTATTGATATTTCAATGAATACTTGAAATTTTTTCGCTTTCAACTCACTTTATTTCAACTTTCAATTAGTTTTTATTGAAATTTTCAAAAGTTTTTTACATCAGATAATTGTTATCTCTAATGAATATCTATTTTTTATTTTGTTTCGATTTATATATTTTGATTTTCCTTACAATTAAGTGAAAGCTGAGAGTAAAGCGACTCAATTAAAAGGTTATTTAACTTTTGTAAATAGTTATCATTATTTATATTTTGTAACTCATGTTCATTTCATAGAATACAACGACTTCTCGTGTAAAAAACTTTTATTTCTCACATCAGATTAATTGAGTTTCAATTTGAACTGACTTTCAATTTTGAATAGTCTGTATGTAAACATTTAATTAAAGCGCAAATCATTGACTGTCAAGCAGTGAATGAAAAATAAAGTTAAAAACTTTATTGATAAAAATGAGTTAAACAAAGATGTAATAATCGGAGCATTAGTTGAAAAGCGTATAAAATGATTGAAGAATTAAAGTGAATAAATATTAAAGACTTGAATATTATATTGAATGCATAGAAATGATGGCAACATTAGCATCATCTTCATCAGTATCGTTATCATCAACTTGTTCCCTGTCCACAATCAATGATATTGCGGCCGAACTGATTACCTCGAACTCTTCGGCTGCGATCAACTCGGTATCTTCGGTGACGAACAATAGCACAGTCGCTCATAATGATAGTCACCACACATCACAACACAGACAGTCACTGACATCACATTCACCACCGATTATAACTCCATCGCTGAGCAAATGTCCGCTTTGTAGCGAATCCTATGTTCAGCCAAAGGTGATGTCCTGTTGTTTCGCAACTTTCTGTCAGACATGTCTTGAAAAGTTACTCGAATCGCCCGATCGTATCAAATGCCCGGGTTGTGGACACGAATCACTTCTCCCATCCAATGGCGTTGCGGGCCTTCACTCAGACTACGCCACTGTGAATATGTTAGAACAAATCGCTTCATTGGACGCCAGCATCACCTCCAATGCGTCCATATCTTGCACTGGATGTAAGAGCAAAGAGTTGGCAGCAGTCGCTCGTTGTTTCGATTGCGCCAACTTTTTGTGTCCCAACTGTGTTATGGCTCATCAGTTCATGCACTGCTTTGAAGGTCATCGGGTTATGACTCTTGGAGAGCACACACAGAAGGATATCTCACACTCACACAGACCAGTGATTTGCTGCAAACACGCAGAAGAGATGAAATATTACTGTCGCAGTTGTGATGTCCCTCTTTGTAAGGAATGCTGTGTTTTCGATCACCCGAAAGGTCTTCACGATCACGAATATTTGTCCGAAGCGGCGCCCAAACAAGTTTGTCATCTTTTAATTTCCTTTAATTAATCATTAGTTTATTATTTGGCTTTTGCAACACTAAACCTCTCTTTTCACGCTTCAAATGATCTCTTATTTGTTTCAAACATTAAGTTTGTCGAATGAGATGATAATCAGTTTTTTCTCTCTTTCTATGGCTCTATTATTTCTAAGGTTTTTATTTCTAAGGTTTTTGCTATCATTTTCAAGTTCAATAACTTGAAGAGTGTTTTAACACGTTTGATAACATATTTTCTCATGTTTTCTTTTGTATTGAAAGGTTGAACAATTGACTCGAATGGTAGACGAGGGAAGAGTAAAGATGTCTGAATTGAACATGACATTGAAGACATTGGATCAGGTCACTAATAGACTTCAGATGCAACACTCCAAAGCTCAACAAGAGATATCTGAAGCCTATCAGTTCTACCTATCAATGCTTGAAGAGACCAAAATCGAGTTTCTCAAAGAATTGGACGACATCTTCAACTCACGTATGGTTTCATTAACATTATTAACATCTAAAGTGGAAGAAGCAGTTCGAAAGACTCAACAGATATCCCTGTTTATGGACAGAACCAGAAAGTTTGCGTCAGCGGCAGAGATGATTCAATACAAGTCTGTTATTGATAGCAAATTGCAGGCTATACTCAACTTCAATCCTGACGCTAACATACCATCTCATGAGCTCGAGTTTGTCTCTAACTATCAGGCAATTCAGGTATTCATTTCATACATTTATAGCTTAATTAATTTAAGTCACATAAGAGTTAGTATTCCCTAATTTCGAGAGATTATTTTCATTAAACCTTATTTTCAAGATCAATATTAAGTTGAAGTTCGCATTAGATTAAAAAATTAAATATTTATGCATTGAAGTAAAGCAGAAGCGCTTCTGCTGTTGTTATGGCTTTCGGGGGATTTTCCATGCATTGTATCTGCGCTTCAAAAAGAGAACCAATTTATTCAACGTTTTCAAGTAAACAAGAAGTCTATCGAATAGAGAGAGAGAGAGAATAACCGTTAGAGAAGGTGTTCTGTCTGTCCCATAGTTGAGCTGCTACTCCGTTAAATGTGT
>JAQFZT010001385.1:0-15465 GCA_034696325.1 Camisiidae sp.
GACAAACCCTACTTTGAGTATGCGCTATAACAAAAAGTTAGAGATCTTATTATTTTTTAATTTATTTCTCAGAAATAACATTTCTTTGGCATCCCCTCATTTATCAAAGATAGAGACAAATAGATATCTTTAACATGTATTTAACTCTAGTTAAAGATAAATATAGAGATATATTTTAGTTCTGGATTGTAATTCAATCTATGATAGAGTTAAGCACTATTACATGTAATATAATAAACAAACTTTTAATTCAAATTTATGACTTTATCTAATATTACATCAAAATCGTAAATAATTTGTAACAATAAAAGAGATGTAAGAATAAAATAAAAAAGTGATTTCAGTGGAATCATCCCTAATAAATTACAATAAATATGTAACCGTAAACAACATGTTTATGACCAAATATTTGCTATAAAAATAAGGGTAAATTATTTTCAAGTTCATTATGCTTAATAGTTTGACTTAGAACTAGAAAATTAATCAACGAATTATGTCTTATACTATTTCACTTTTACTTTTTGCATCTATGATGGCTGGTATTCAAGCCGCATGTATGTGCAATGGTTGGATGGGTGTCCACTGTGGTACTCGATTGAGCGAAGATGTCATCAAAGAAGAAAAGAGTGGCGATTGTGATAAGAACTATATGTATCAATGTTCAACTGCTAGTTTTGAAGCAACAAAGAAGGCATACTGTACTCGTTGTGCTAAGTCTGCCGATATTGGAAACGATTATTGTGCAATAGGAAGAGCAGGTAAAGTTTGGTTCAGATTAAAAATTAGACATTTAAGTAAATACAGAATATGAATAGAGGTTTTTTGAAGAATTAATTCATAGTTATATTTTATAATCGGATCTTGTCAAGTGCTATGCAGATAAAATTAGACAGGTTTGCGCACTTAAATATGTAAAAAATGCCTTTCACATTAAGTATATAATAATTTGCATTGTAGAAGCCACCTTGTTACATTGTTTGAGTCTTGATAATTTAATTAATTTTATCTGAATAGTTGTCTAGAATAGAAATCATTTATCTTTTCTAGTATTTCTTCTGGTATGTTTTTCTAGTTGATGATTTTAAAAATTGATAATTCTTTGCATAAATATAAGCTTTTTCAAGCAAAATAGGACCAGAAAAGATTATACATTTAAATTGACTATTATGCTAGAAACATTCTGCTTTTAAGCTTCTTGATTTTCTGCGAGCTTTTTGTTATTCTATTAATACATTACGACACATTTGGTTAGTTAGCAAATGGTGTCAAAAATTTTCAGTTCACTTAAATAAATGAAATCTTTGTTTATCAAATCATTTAATTTTACTTTATAGCAGAGGCAAAATGTATGTGTACAAAAGTTCTTGGAACTCTATGTGGATCACGATACAATGATGGCATTTTAACAGGGAATTGTTCATTCACTTCTATATATTATTGTTCTGCAGCCGATTTCGAGACAACAGAAAAAGGCAAATGTACCCGATGTGCTAAACATGAAGAAGTAGGAAACGATTATTGCGCTATAGGAAAGTCTAACAAAATATCAAAATTATTTCCACTAATTAAATATTAATTTTTTTCGAAATAAAGAGTTATTGATTAGAAACTAAAGAATTGTATAATAACTGTTAGCAAATTTTATTATTTCAATTTCAATTTTTAAAAATCTCGTGAATAAGACTTTTCACGATTTTGAAAATAAGTTGTGAAGGAAAGAGAAATTCTTATAATCAAAGATTAAAATGTCTGCAATACTACTCCTCTTGAAACGCATAAAACACTTTTTTATTGACTAATCATAATTATAACAAAAATAATTTTGTATTAATGAGCATAAAAGAGTTGTGAGGATTCCTAGGGATAGAAATTTAATCCAAGTTGAATAATTTTTCGAAAAAACACTAATTTTGTCAATTTATAATATCAAATTTGTAAAATTTCACTGAATTGCAAGATGAATTAATGTATAATATAATAAGTAGGTTTTCAAATATAAGAGAAATTTGCTCAAGAGAAAGGATTGAGCTCACATTAAAGCTTGAATAGAATCTATTGAGTTTTATATTGAATAGTCGCTAGTGTAAGGGTTGCTGAGCGACGTTTAGGACCGACACTTAACTCTTAAACTAACAGATCCAGAGCTCTTGCCTGAGCAATGTTTTGATCAGGGGCGAGAGCCTAAAATGCTAATATGTCAGCGATGCGTGCCTTCGCGAACCTAACAACCCGTACTCGATCGTGGGATGAAAGCAAAGACGCTGTTTCCGCTCTAATTTTTAATTTGGGTGGATTTGCTGGGAGCGCTTGACGTGAAGCACTACCACAACTAGGCCACGGTAGAGGGGATAAAAGTGAAGTTTAAAATAACTGAACAGTAATTCTGTTGTGAAATGAGAACTGAATAAATTTTATTGATTTTCAATAGTTTTTATACAAAAATGAGGACAAAGGGTTAGCTTTTGTCCAATTAGGAACTGGTGTCACGCACATATCCAATTAGAGTTTAGAACGTACAAGACGTGAACTCACTGGATTTATGCTCAGGACACTAGTTTGGGAATGAGTGCTCAGGACACCGTTTAGGGAATTAGGATCAGGTTTCTTGGAAAAGGGTTAAACTGTTTAAGTGAATGAAATTTTAAAATATACATATATTTTTTGTATAAATGATTAATTTATAATTAAGGTTTATTTTAATTAGTTTTGATATATCTCATTGTTAATTAATCATTAGATCACTAGCTTTTAAGAAAATATTAACATTTTCAAAAACTTAATTTTTTTATTATTATATTAATGATAAAATAATATAAAACTTAAACTTTGAAAGCTCCTTATTTTCCTAAACATAACATTTTGAGGCTCATAGACTTAGTTAGTCTGAGACTGAGTCTGTCGAACACTAACCATGAATTTAAAAATACCAAGATTTTGAGCAATAATACTATGTACTCACTTTTGCTTAAGCAAAGAGACTTAAGCATTGCTTGAGCAAAAAGATGTTCGCACGGCCATTACTAAAGTAAGATAGAAGGCGTTTGTTTTCATTTTAAAGATCTTAATATTCATAATGGATATAAATGTTATTAGATTAACTTTATTGCAATAAATTGATGAATACATTAAATTAATTAATGTTTTTTATGAATTTAAGAGATAAAAATTTAATGAAAGTATGAATTATATTGTGAATATTTGTGGAATATTAATGCAAGTTTCCAATATTGAAATTGCAGTAGGTTTTCCCTAAAAATTTATTTATCCGTTCTTATCATTTAAAATCTAAATTAGCGAATCAAATAGAGCTAAAATATGGCAAAGATAATCAAATTCTGGATATTGGAAAGTGATAGAACCCAAAAAAACTAATAGAATATTTCGTGAAAACATGATAGTAAATCGTTCAACATTTCATTATATTTTATCAATTGTTCGGAAAGATATGGAAACAAGTGATACTGTAATGCTTAAACAGTGCCAATTGATAAAAAACTTACCATTGCCTTAACTATAAGATCAAAGTTTAGTATCTGTTCTCATCAGCTTTATATCTCATACTTATATCTTGAATCTTTTTTAAATTATTAAAGATATTATCAACTAATTGTAAATATAAAGAAGTCGGGAAAATGTATGGACACGGAAAATCAACAGTTCACGATTCTTTCAAATTATTCATAAACTCTGCGATTAAAAACTTTGTTAAAAACTAAAAATTTTTAAAGGTCTTATAGTAATAGTTGCGTTTTCTCTCAAAAAAATTTGTGAAGAAAATAAAGTAGGAAAAAGTATTGAGAAGATATGGTTGAATGAATTGAAACAAGTGGATCTCACTTATAGTCAACCTTTGTTTCGAAAAGTGATAAATTCGCTGAAATTCACTCGAAAGATTCAAGAGGTGCACTCAAGAATTATTTCAAGGAGGGGACTAAATGAGCAGAAAATGAGAAGAAAATGAAAAATGACTAGAGAGAGAGATTAAGGTTTTCTGATCATCTAAGCTGGAGTGAATGATATGGATTAGTGCTATAAAATAAAGAAGAATTACTCATATGAAATAAATCAACAAATTAACATTAGCCACGTATGCAATGATCCAATGTCAATATCAATTTAGCACATATGTTGTAATTAAAAAAAGTAAAATGTCATCCCTTCAATTAAAGTTTTAATTAAAATATTGATAATATTTTTCTATCAAATTACATATATCATTATTAATCATGTAATTATCTACTGTATAAGGATTTTGCAAAATGTAGGTTATGATTGATTATTTTGTAATAATTTTGTTGTCTTTATTTTTTAAAAGGCATTATATGAGTATCTTCACATTGGTTTGAGATTGGTTTATAGAAGAAAATGAAGGCGATGAAGAATTGAAATCATGAGAATCGTCCAACATTTCACTTTCATTTTCATATGCATCACTTTCAAATGAATGCTCATTCAATGATGTATTCTGATTATGAAAAATAATATATTATGTTGATAAAATAATACTATAATTTGATCTTACCATTGAATAAAACGTTAATGCAAGAGACTCATTATAAAAATGTCGCTCTTGTAGTATTTCATGCTTTTTATTAAACCACTTCCAACTCGAAGGAGATGAGCCAGTTATTCCATGTTTATACTTTCAATAATCAGTCTTAAGATTAGCGATTTTCTTCTGAATTTGAGTTGAGGTCCTTCTGAATCCATGATCTAACATTTTATTTTCAAATTCCAAATATAGTTCTTTTCTATTCATTCCATCCACTTTTGATTTATTTTCTTCATATAATTGAATAAGAGTTGATATTAAGTTGATTAGAATTAAATTTTATTTCAAGTAATATTTTATTTAATATTAATTTTAGAAAAAATAAAATATTTTCAATTCATAATAGATACACATCATAAACACATAAATAACTTCTATGAAGTATGACATGTGATTTAGGACGTGCGCTCCATCTCTTAGCTCAAGCAATAGTATTCGGACGGTTGCTTAAGGAAGGGTATTTGGCTCACCTACTTAAGTCAAGTTAGTTCTGTCCGCACGCATGCTTAAGCAAAGTTACTAGACTTAAGTCTTTCGTGCGAACATAGTATAAGTTGAACAGGTTGTTGTGTAGACCAATGAAATTGAAAGTGTATATTTATATAAATTGTTAGTAAACCTTTCAATATTTCATTTACAGCTTGCAAATTTCAGTGCGAATATTATTCAAAATTAAGGACATTTTCAGTTTAAACACAAACACAAAATTAAATGTTCTTTATTATTTGAAGTTGAAAATTATAAATTTAAAATTAAGATACTTTAAGCTTTGAAATTAATTCATAAAGTTTTTCCACAAGAGAATCAGAAATACTTCAAAATGTAATTAAGGATGGCCAAAGCAGACAATCCCATCCACATCCCTAAAAGACCACCAAAATTACCCACAAATGTTATGAATTCCATTTCAGGCAAGTGTTCAATGACCTGATCGGGCAAACGGTTGTGTTTGATTTCGATCCAAGTTCTCTTATCCCATGTATTAAATATGGATATAACCGCTTCAAACTTCAACTTATAATCAAAAAACTGTTTCTTGCATTGACGCGGACATTTCTCCTCACAAATAGACTTGAATTTTCTATTATTCATAAGGTAACAAATGTAAGATTTGTTTAATTTAAGCAGATCTAAATCAGTAAACGTGCAAAACTTTTCAGATCTATATTTACTAAACACTTCTTTTCTCAATAGAGCTCCAGTTCCGAAAATACATTTAGTACAGGCTTTTTGTAAATTGGTATTAACACATTTAGTTATACAATCAGATCTCATTTTCTCATGATTAGCATCATTCAAATCATAGTTTCGACAGTTTGTCTTATAATTTGGTGGCAATAATAATGTGTCAAGTCGTGAAAAAATTATTTTATAACTGTTTCCGGCAATTAATGGCATGAAATTATCTTCATATGATAGATCAGGGATGGAGTTCGAAGAATGCATTGAAAATTGTAATGATCTAAAAAGTTTGTCATAAAAATTGGGTGGAAACCAATTTCGATCATGTTTTATTTCAATGTCTATAAAATCCAAATCCATTTTGAATTCTCTCCATTTGTCACTCAAGTCATTGAAAAATGTGTAGCATTTCTTTCCTATTTGATGGCCATTTATAGATATGGATTCCACAGGAGATTTGTCTTGAATGCGAACTTCTTTTACATAATCTAAATCATCAGGTACTCTACCAATAGCTTCAATTTTAATTGCATTTGTAGTCGTGAATCCTTGTTTATCAATATAAGCACCACTTTCATTGAATATCACTTTTCCTCTCTCAGGGTAAGTGAATGGTATACTTAACTTGTCAAACAAATCATAAACAGGAATTGCGAATTCTTTTTTCGTTTTTGTAAAATTTTTCTCATAGATATCCTTTAAATGTTGAAGAAGATTTTTATTACTATAATCACTATGAGTCACATTATTAATTAGTCTCTGGTATTCTTCATAAATATCTTTTACTTCCGGGTACATATTTGCAAACTTTTCCATTGATATAAATGTTGGATAACATATTGTTATCGCTGGCATTTTATTGTATTTTGTTTTACCAACTTTTATATTAACAACTGTTTGCCCACTTTTATATTGCGATAAAAGTTGTGAAGTTTGAAAAGTAAGGCCAGAAAAACAAAACAATATGATTAGTGATCGTAATACTAATTTTATTTTATTCTTTTTTAGCGAAAGTTTACTCCTTATATTTAATTTTCTGTTCACAACATTTTCTTCACTCATTTTAATAATTTTTCTCTTTCGAAACTTATTCAATAGTTTTTGAGATTAAAGAGCATTAAACAAGATGTTGATTTTAAAATTAATTAAAGTTATTTATAGATCCCGAACATCTATTTCAAATAATTTCTGCACTTTTATAAATCCGAAACTTAGCTCCACTTTTTGAGTTTTCAATAACTCATAGCAGATATTCATAATAGAATTACGCAAACACTCAACTATCGGACACATAAACAAGCATTTAATTATTTAAGTTGTTATGAATATTGTTAGTTCTTATACTTCAATAGAAGAAATTAAGTGACAAAATGATTAATATTTCCTTTGTTTAAAACGGAAATGTAAAAATTTATTAAACAAGAAGTAATTTTTTAAATATTTGAGTCATGTGAAGGTTAAGATCGAAAAAGGAGATTCAAGCTATGGTCAATTTTTCTCTTAGAATTTTAATAAAAACCATCAATTGATGAGTAAATTTCATTAAATTGCACTCTGAAATATATTCTTAGAAGTTTTTCTTTGTTTTTTCGTGTTATGAAGAAAAATTTTATAATAGTTTATTATCAATGCAGTAAAGATAGGGCTCAATTTTCTCATAACTGTTTTACTGTTGGAAAACTCTGACCCGTAGAAACCTATCATATTTCATTCGCATAAACTTGACCGCTTGAAAGCAAAAATATTTGAGAAACCATGATACAATATAGGTAATAATTTATAGTTTTAAGGGATTTTTCCTACGAGAAAATATGCATAGCAAAAAGTCTCCCTTACAAACATGAGTTACATTACATAATAATATTTTTAATGTATAAAACTACAAAATATAGTTGAAAAAATTTTTAATCAAAAAGTTATTAATTAAAAAAGTTAATTTTCTATAATAATATCATGTAAGTCTTTAAGCTCATTTCTAATGCTATCATTTTCAACAATTAAAGTTTACAGTTTTTACATTTGGATTTCGAAAGAGAAGTTGTTTAATGAATAGGTTTACTAGTATTATACATGTACTTTAATTAACTTTAAACTTAGTAACTTAGTATTGTATGTAAATTACCACTAATAGAAAATATTTCTTATGAGTATTAAAAACTTTGTTATTCAGCAGTAACAGGAAATGCTAAAAAGCTAATGATATCCATCAAAGTTTAGAAGGTTTCTATCATTATGTGAGGAAAGATTCCACTATTCAATATATTTCAAGCGCTTTATTTCAATTGTTGTGAAATTGAAATATATTGAAACATTTAAATAAACAAATATTTTTATTCATTATAAAGATATAAATGAAATTGTAAATAAATTCGTTTTTTAAATGATACGATAATGAAATTAGTGAAACAATGGAAGTGAAATATAGTAAATAATTTTATTTTCATCTACTCGTTTCTTTGTATTTATTAAATTAAAATTGTGTTATTTATCTCAACTCTTAAGGTTTGAGAATATGATACTTTTCAAAACACATTTAGTTTTCTCAACAAAGCTTTGAACTGAAAACTAGTTATAGATATTGATAAAACTCTTTTTAACCAGAATTAATTAATAGTTTTTCTACAAAAAATAACATTAATTTTATAAACATTGGATCGAATGTTTAAAGAATAAAACATATCAAAAACTAAATACCGCACAATTAAGAGCTCTTTATTTGTGAGCAGTTTTCAACATTACATTCCCACCAATTTTTGGAGGTCAATTCATTCCAATATACAATCCTAAAGCTTTAAAAGAAAGCAATTTCAATCAAGATATTCGATTACTGATGGATCATATAGAAATGGAGGACTTATTTTTAGCTGAAGGTCAACACTTTCTTAAAGGAATAGGAGGAAGATATGTCTGTTTATAATGAAGAAGACTGTTAATGGGCCCTATACAAAGCATTAATTTATAAAAATTGAATTTGTCATAAGTTTATCCATTAATACAAATTTATTTGAAAGTAATACATACAATGGCCCCATTTTGCTAACAAGTTTCTTCATTATAAACAGACATATATATCACATGCCTTTAAAGCCTTGTATATCAATAAAGAACTGGTAAAAGTAGACATAAAAAACAATTCATTAATAATGAAAACTTTAGGGAAAATGATTGCAGACGTATATACCGAATCATTTTCTGATCTAAGTATTGTTTGCATGTTTGATCACAATCCTATTCGCAGAGCAATGTTTATGCTTACAGTGACTTTTTATTCACATGTATAACAGTTTTATTCGGCGGTCGTATTGCTATGTGGCCTAAATTCAAAGAAGCTGTATATCAGTATAGACTGACTTATGCTAATTCTAGATCTTTGTCCAGAGCTAGTGTTTGGGCAGATGTTGATCATGGCGATGATCTACCTTTGATGTTTGAGAGGCCTATCAATGAGAACAGGAATCAGTGTTGGAATGATGATGAGCTATGATTTATTTATTCATAAAAATTTTGACTTTTTCGCGACCTATGGGTTAGCTTTTAAAGAGAATGTATTTAATGAATGGACATAATATGTAATGCCTTTTCAGTACAGTTTCCAGAATTGAAGGCAGAGATTGACCGACTTATACTATGAGTTGTAATAAAAAAATGAATTCTACTTATTTTGAATTAGATCCCGATAAGAAGAGATTCAGACGTTTATTCGCAAATCGTTATAAAGGCGATGATAGTTTCACACCCGCTGTTATTAATAATTGCTTTGATTTTTGGGATAAAATTTTGAGTGAACAGTTTTAATGACTAAAAATATTAATTATTATCTATAATAAATTATTGACTTATGTAACTGAAATTATTTGAAGAAAATTATGAATAATGTTGAGTGGTTATTGACGAATAAAATCAAATTAATGAATATTAAAGAATCTGAGAAAAGAAGTAAATTAAAAATACATGTAGCATTTTTGAGAGTAATGTAATAAATAAATAAAACTGAACTTGAATAGAAATTTATTTCACTCATTTAAGAAATAGAAAACAAGTGTTTACATTTTGATAAAATGAAAGTATAAGACCAGTGTGGGATTTGAACTATTTAAAAGTTGAGTTCGATTGCATTTAGAGAGATTCAAGTGGGATCTGAGTGAAGGAAGGACTTTTCGAAAAATTTTTACACTATTTAATTTAATACTTTTTGAAAATATTGCATTGAAATTAATGAAGACTACAATAGTATGAAAGTATAACATTTTTGGCAATCAAAAAATTAGTATAACTGAAGCAAAAGTGGGATTCAGTCTATTTTTGTTAGTTAAATTTCATCAAGATGCAACAAACAGCTTAATCTTAAAATCAAGTGTAAAAGTTTATTTTTAAAAAATCAACCATTTGCACCATTCTTTTAGAACTGATACTCAAATCAAATACAGTATATTACTTATAGTCATAGATAGATACTTTCTAGATAAGTCTTATTATTTTAACAAAGAGTGAGGATGTTTTAAGCTTTAAAACACTTATCTAGAAATAAGACTTGAATTTGAGTTTAGAGTTTGTTTTTATATTCTTCAAAAATTTGTTTTCGCTTATTTAAATAAGTTAAGGCAAAGCAAAGTTTCAAGTGCGTTTGGGTAGGCTCGGGTCGGATATAAAAATATAGGATTCTTCTGATTTGGGCCCAGGAGATAGAAAAATTTAGTTGATTCGGACCGAAGATTTGAGCACTTTGAACAGGTTCAGCGTGAAATCATATTAATGCTCACACATTGAGTTAATCAAATCAATAAACATTTAATTAACTATTTCTCAAGGTAATAATTAAAATGTGATATTATAAATAAATGGGAGATAACATTTTATATCCAAATTTTAGGTTATTGTTCTCAATCTGTTAGATTATCAATATTTAATAATCTATTTCAAATTTTACTCTCAAATATTCATCCGAGTAAAAATATAATTTCTCTGTTTCTGATAAATTCATTGCATTTCTCTGACATTCCTTTGAAAAAGAAACTAAGAGATAAATAATGCATAAAATGCATTTTTTACATCAAATTTTTACTTACAATGAGATTTTGCAAATTTTTACTCTCCTTCTCATAATAATCCTTTATTTTAATGTTTCCATATTTTTCTGATTGACATTTTTCTACAATCTGTCGAAAAATAAATAAAAATTTCTATTGATTTTTAAAAACATGTTAACTCACATGAGTAATCCATTGCATTAAATCAATAACAAAATTTTTGAAACTAAAGCTGTGAGAATTCTTATAGTGAATTTCATATTCTGAAATGTAGGATGAGTTGAATTTTGTATAACAGTCAGCAGATATTATTTCATAGCATTTCATAAAATGTTCAAACTTTTTATCTTCAGTTATATTACTGAATGTTTCGTTTCTCAGTGAAGGATCAGATATCAATTGCTTATTAATGAAGAAATTTTTGTCCAATCGGTAGCGTTCAAACGCATACTTCCCTTCATTAATTGATTAAAGTATTAAAATTTTATTATTAATATATAAATCTTCACCTAAAAAGTTTTCTGTGTCGTTGACATCAAATTTAGAATTCAAAGCTTTTTTATAACAATTCTGAAAAAATTTGAGATAAATTATAAAAGTTTTTATATTATTAAGAATTCTTATTCGATAATGAATAATAATTACGAGGATATTCTCCTTTTCTTGGAAAAGTTCTTCAAAATACTTGACTTCTGTGTTGATATCTTTGCTAGAATTGGTTTTGGTATCTGTTGTGATATTTTGTTCCAAAATTGATACGCAACGAAAGTATCTCTGAATATGAATCACAGAATATAAGTTTTGAATATATTTAATTCAATTGATAGGTTAATAACTTAGTTCATGACTCACAAATTCCGTTCTATTACATTTAGTGTTATATAAGACTTGATTATGGCTCTGGTTGTGAAAGACTTGTTTTCTGCACAATTGTCTTATGTAACTATTGTTTGGTAACTGAAAATAAATAAGACTCACTCAGTATTATAATTCTTGATAGAATAGTTAATGAAGCATGAGATTAATTCATAAATTATCTGCTTATTATATTTTTTTATTTTTTTGCAACAATCAAATCATTCAACTATAACTTTTATAGTTTATTAAGTCATTAAAATTTTCAAATTATAAATTATACAATTTTTTGTCAAACATTTCTGAATCTGAAAAGAGTCTGAAAAATTAATATATTATCAAAAGAAAAATCTTCAATTTTAACGTTCAATTAAGTTGAATATTTAATCAAATTATTTATACCTTCATATCCTGTAAATTCTCACATTCGTCTATTTGAGTTAATATCTTTTCATCAAAATTAAGAACTCCATTAAAAGTTGATTCATCACATATTTTTCTATTAATGATGTAATTTTCTAATCTATAATAATAATCTACTTTTCTACTCAATTCAATGAAAATATTTATTTCATCACAACAAATAACTGAAATTATAAAAAATTGAAAAATTATATACATTAAGTTGAAAGTATGTTAAATAATTTTTTATTTTTATTTTATACTCTTATATTTTATTTAAAGTAAATTCAAAAAGTCGGAAAATATTTTTGAAAGGAGTTGAATGAAAAATAAGTTTCATCATTAAATGTTGTTAATAATTTACTCAATAAAGCTATTTATAAAGTAAAAAAAAATTCAAGGTCTATAAATCAATATTTAAGTAATAAATACAGATGCAAATTCTATAAACCTAATAAATGAAATTATAAGTAAGACTCGGTTATAGAGATATGGGGTAGTTCGGAGAGTCCTAATAGATTGAGAAAAATATCATTCAACAAGCAATGACAAGCAAAGTTAAAAATTTCAAATAATTTGTAAGAAACTTTAGGATTAAGTGACTTTAATAACTCTGAAACTTTATTTACATGGAGATTATGACTCAATTCAATGGCATTTGTTTGATTGATTAATACCTGGTAAAATTCCTTTCTATTATCAAACAGTTGATAATATCATATTCAATTATTGAATGTTAAATTTCAAGAAAAAGAATATTTTGCAAAACTGTATTTAATGAGAAGTCTAATGATCTTTTACTTTGTTTGTTTTGAATAAGAAATCAAAATTTATTTCGATACAAATTTATGGTAAATCAAATAATTTCTATTGAAAATACTGTAAAATTAAAATATAACATTCACGTCAGTTCGGGAGACGGGAGAAAATTGTCAATATCTGGAGTCTCCGGTCAAAACAGGAGATATAACACCTGTAGTAATAATAATTATTATTTATTTAGCAATTAAGCATTGAGTTTATAATATGTAATACCCAGAGTTTATAAAATTTCATTTTGAAAATCTACAAATTTTTTTAAGACAATCCTCATAGACAGGTCATTAAAAGGTTTAGTACAATAATTAAAAATGTTTTTATTTTCTAACTCAATTCATCTAAAATTAATTTTAATAAAAGTACTATTTGTATAGAGTAAGACATTTTCTACCTTATAATTATTGACTTTTGAGGAATAATTTCATCAAAAATTTTTATATAAATTTTCCTAAATTGTGTAAAAATTTGATTTATGTTTAAGCAATTATTACATTCTAATTCCCAATCAATTCTAAACATCTGTTCATTTAATTCCTTAATATTTAGTTCATTGAAATCATGAGTTATTTTAGTCTTAAAAATAGGTTTCGGTTTTTCATTCACTTCTGTTTCAAAATAAATCGCTTTATCATCACAGCTTTGACTTATGTTTGAGATCAATTAAATTTTTTATTATCTGTTCTTTTTTTTTAAAAAAATTTAAGTCTAGAATACTATCACTTGAATCATAAGTTATTCTTTACCCATTTGTTTAAAACTATGAGTTGAACATTCGATTCAATTTGAAGATAAAGTTGTTTGGATTCATATTTGAATAAAAATTAAAATTAAAATCTCCTAATATTATAGTTTTATCATATTTTCTATTATTTATTACATTTTTAAGGGTATATTTCAAGTGATTATAAATCAATTTAGGAGTTAATTTTTTTGGAAGCGAATAAAGTGTTCCCAAAAGTAATTTTTCTTTATTGAGTACTATTTGAACCCATATTTGCTCGCAATCACTATCAATTATCCTAATTTCTATGCATTTAAAGCATTTTATTATGCCAATTAAGACTCCGCCGCCTCTGCCTTTGCGATCATTGCGAAAAAATTATAATTTAAACGGAAACGCTATTGCGGGCGGAATATTGACAAATAAACTGCCAAACAATTCAATTAATTTTTAAAACTTTTATTTAGATAATACAACTAATGGATCCCCTCTATACAAATACAATTTGTTTAATATTTAGTATTTCTAAAATAATGTAAAAATGCTGTAAAATATGAGTTCTTATGATCTAAAAAGATGTAATGGGAATGAAATAAAAGGATTGCTTTTGTGAAAAGCCAGTCTAGAAATGTCGCTAACAGTAGCTGTTAAGAACTAACTAAAAGGTGACTAATTCATCACTTTTATAATGTCGGATCGACTAATCGATTCTGATCATATCATAGCAATTATTAGTATAGAAGTTTTAACATTCATAGCTCCAAAAATACCTTAATTAACATACCATTAGAAATACTGATCTTTATAAGCATTAAAGAATGCATGAGTTTAAACGTTTATTTGCTTTAAAATTCACAGATGAAGCAGAGTTTAAAATCAAAATTAAAGTTAAAACAAAAACTCTAAAGACATAATATAATTTATTATTGATTTCGAGTATAAACTCATATAAAGTATCATGTTTATTATAATGCCGAATAATATCCAAACCCAGAATAAGTATATGGCCTAAAAGTTTTTATTATAATCATGAATTTCTAAGTGTATTGATGTAAGTGAGCGCATAATTTGTTGAGCTATTCTATTGTTTATTCTCAAGTAATGTTCAGTTATAATAATTAAGTAATGTAATGAAAGTATAAACAAATCTTAAATATAGTTAACTTTTTATTTTTATTATATTTATAAATAATTTTTTCACATTTCGTTTGGACAATTATCAAATTAAGATTTTAACTTGTAATGTAGATAAATATATTTCAAACATCTATTTTCAAATAAAAATCTGGAATAAACAATTGTTAATCTGATATTTCAAAACATCAGATTAACAGTTGTTTTATTCGTCGATTTAGTTTTGTAATAAAAAATTATTTATATCTAAGATTAAAAATTTGATTGAAATATTATACTTTGTAGTCTGTTTTTCTAGTCTATACAAAATTCAGGTGATCAAGTGTCCTGCTTGTGCGGGATAGTCCCGCAAATAAATGATTATGTCCAGCTCCTTGCAAGAGATTAATGCGGTGCGATTTTGTCCCGCAATTTAGCTATTTTTTGCAAGTTTTCTAATTTAAAACATAAATATATTTAAAGTCAAAAATTTCTATTCAGCTTATCTCTGATCTAAAGATAAGGTGAAGGACACCTGCAAATACAAGAGTTTTAATCTTTTAAAAGCCTTTGAAAGGTAGAGTGGCTCGGTGGTAGCGTCGCTGCCCTGAGTAATAGAGTGATATAGGGTTCGATTCCCCTAGTCAGCATTTATCCCTTACTCACTCTCGTGAAACAGTAAATATTAAGTGTTCTATGAAAATTAGTGCTCAACACTAATACATTGTTCAGTGAATACTAAAAGAGCTCTTCGCAGGTTATACTTATACTAACATTATTACAGTGTGTTAAAT
>JAQFZT010001386.1:0-15465 GCA_034696325.1 Camisiidae sp.
TCAGTAGGTTTATAGTGATTTCTAATAAGTCACTTAATACATTCTTTAAAAGCTTTCAAATAAATATTTTTCAAGTGTAAAATGAATTTTTTCTCATAAGTACAGATCTTTTTTGTAACCGATCCAAAATATACCGGATTTTATAGCTGGTATTGAATAATTCATAAAAAATGATTTTTAAAAATTGGACGCAATGGTTGCACAAATTAAACCGATCAGTCAACTTTGCCTCTATAGCCCCGCATTTCTCAGATTTCAGATTCAATTAGTTTTAATATAAAAATGTAATGAAAGTCTCTATCGATTTACTGAATTACTTGACTCCATAAAACAATGTGGAATTTTATTTAATATGAAATAAATTAATCGACAAAATTATAAAGTGTTTGGCATAACATTTCGGTCGATAAAACTAAGCATTAACTTTAATTTGAAAACACATTTATCAATGTCAGTACAGACATGATTATCTCTTTCGTTACATGATTAAATGCCTAATTCATTACAATATCTATCATATTGGGAATACACAAATTTTCCTCAATGTTATCAAAATTCCAAATAAGAAATCATAATTTCAAACAAAAATTCATTTTTAAAAATTCAAAAATAACTTACGGTTGAATAGTATTTAGTTCTAAAGCAATTTTCCAGTTCTCTAGAGATTTGTATTAGATGTTAAAGGTTAAGCTTTGTGAATTAATTTATATTTTCTTATACTTCTATCGATGTCTTGTTTAAATCTGCATTCAAATTGACTGATAGCAAAACGAAAGTTTGAAACATGAAAGTTCTTGAGAAAAAAACTCAAGTGATTTACAGCTTCCTATAATGATGTAATTTAAGATTAATAGCATTTTCGGTTCGTATAACTAAAACCTTTACTTTCATATTCTTTTTCCCTTTCCTTAAGCTATTAATTTTATTTGAAATCTAATGATAAGAACAATTTTACGCTATCCTATAAATATGCGTTAAAAAAAGTAAGTAATTATATTTGGGTTCATTTGTTTTTATAAAAGGAATTTAAGTATATTTACAAGCAATGAATACTAACTCGTGAGTTATAGAGACTGAATAAAGGGTTTGTTTTCTTAAACACAATTTAAGGGCATTAGAATTTCTTATGAAGCGAACTGAGTCTAACTGAATTAGGATTTTACTTAATCCAACTCTCAGACATAGTTCCACTACTTTATGCAATGACTTTTGAAACTCAATCGTTTTATTTGTACGTTTCGTTTTCCTTTTGTTCTTTAGTCGAGTAAAAAGAGTGGCGACTTTACTGGTCTGTAACTTATCATATCCACTGACAATGCTGTGTTTGTGTGGCTAATCCATGACAATAGCAATCAAAATAAAGTGCATCCACTGGTATGAAACTATTAAACAATTCATCTTACAATAAGGTAAGAGTTTGATCGAAATCAATAGAATTTGTTTTAAATGCTAGTATTGGATCATTGATATAAAACAATAAAAATTCTACAATAATTTTCTAAATCTCATTCAATGGTTATTGGTTTTATTGTATTGGATTTGGAATAGGCTTTAGTAATAAATTTCACGTCTCATATATTATAACGTGTTTCGAAAAACACATTCGATTCAAATAATAAATTGTAAATTTAATATCTTTTTCTCAAAATGCTTATGAATTGCTAAAATGATACCATTTGCTAATCGATTAGTTGATGAGTAAGATCTATCAGTTGCAAAAATTATGTCCAAATATAGCTCTGCTGTTGCGATAACATTAAAAGACTCACTCAAACTGTTTCAGAAATAACCATTCAAGGAATAGACTAACAAATGTCCGAAATTATTTCTCATTACAGAAATAAATCATTTTATAACTCATTAACTCATAATTTAATGAGTTCTTAAATTTAATGAAAAAATTTATCTCATTTCTCAAGTTTCACTATAAACTGAAAATTAAATGAAAGAACAAAACTGACAAATTATAGCTCTGAAACACGAGACACTCCACATTCTTCATTGATTTCTCTCACAATGTTAAGTGAATTCTTAAAAATGTTGATGATTTCCTCTAAAAG
This sequence comes from Camisiidae sp., assembly GCA_034696325.1. Lineage (NCBI taxonomy): Eukaryota > Metazoa > Arthropoda > Arachnida > Sarcoptiformes > Camisiidae > Camisiidae sp. The sequence goes on from JAQFZT010001386.1 coordinate 2,061, forward strand.
TTTAAGAAAGAAATTGAATATTTTTTTCATTAGGACAACTTATTTTGGTTTGAAATCCCAAATGAAATGATTCAATTTAATAAAACAAAGTCCAGAATTGAGTTTTTAAAAATGAGTTATAGCTTTGAGACAGTTATAGCTGACAGTTTATAGCCATCAGAAAAAATATTATGCAATAAATGTTATATTAGAAAAATACAGAAAATCTTATCTAATATTGAGTGTACCAAAAAGTGGGTGTACCAAAAATCTCAGATCATTGAAAAGTCTACTAGAAATTCAAATTGTAAAGTTAATGTTTTATTTGAATTGACACAATAATATGAGTTATGTTAGGCTATTTTGAGACCGACTATTCTAAATGTAAAAAATGGTTAAAAATTGTAAATATTTCCATTGAGTGCTCAAAATAAGGTTCAACTACGTTGGACTTCAACGTAGTCGGTCTTAATATTGATTATGTCTGAAAATATTATAGCAAAGGGGAGAGGAATAGAATCAGTTTCGTTAAGTAGTGTCAGACATTCTTAAGAAACACAAAGAATGCAATGTTTTTGACACTCGTTTAACACGTAAACCAATCCGAAGGATATTTAATGTGGTCAAAAACACTTTAATGAGCAGAACATTTCTGACGCATAATAGCTGTTTCAACCAATAAAGGATGAATGAGAACACAGAACACGCAACAAAGCAAGAAAATCGTGGCTTAACTTACTTTTAAAAAGAAGAAAAAGAAGTCATTTAGTGTTTATTGTATATGAAAGTTGGCATAACGTCATCGACGGCTGCTGTTCTCGAAGCTCATGACAGATATGTCACATTTATTTACTGCATAAATCTTTAAACAAGTGGACAACAAATGCGATTCTTTCATTGAATCAAATAAAGAAATCTATTCAACATCACATAAAAGTTAATATAACGACACTTTCCTTAGATTGTTAGAGTGTGTTAGGATTAGGAACACAGCTAAATATCAGTTATAACTAACTAGAAGTTTATGATTAAAGCGAATGAGAGCATTAGTTGTTTAATAATTCTTATAACAAAACATTCCTAATTCGCAAGACATCAAAAATATTGAATGAGAATTTTTTATACTCGAAACTATTACTCATTGTCAGTATTTTATAGGCAGTGAGACTTTTAATTTTAAACATGAAATTTTTATTCATGGAAAAGAGTCGCTTATATATTTTGATTTGAAAATTACAGAGAATTTGAGAGCTACTGAACTTAATAAAGGTCATGTGTCGGACAAAATGATGTACTGTAAGGATACTTTTGCTTATGATTCGCTTCAGCGCCCAGACATTAAGGGATGTGATAAATGATTATATGTTCATGAGTCGCGTCAAATCGCTTCAAGCAATCGATGACTAAAAATAGGCTCTGATAACAATTTTATCTTTAGAACATAGAAATGGCTGAGGAGACAGAGTAGGGAATTCTAATTGTCATACAATTACTTTCCGATTGATTTTTGATATGGTTTTAATATACGTTTTATTAAAATTTAGACATTTAGTTGAAGCTCATGAGCGCCTTTAAAGTTTTTCTATTATTATTTCCTTCAACGGAAAGGACTTTTGATTTAATATAATACCTACAAAATCTATATTGAATATTATGTCCCTAGATTTGCATTATACAAAATATAATTCATCAATTTTCAAAAGATAAGATACAATCAGACTCTAACATATGGAGGTTCTGAAGCTTACTGAATATACTGCGTTGGATTCGTGTCAATGATAAATGTCTTAAAGCTCAACAACAAAAGAGAGGATCTAATTTTATCTCAAATCTAACGCAGACTAAATTTATTGTTCTCTTCAATTGCTTTAAAAAGTAATTTATAAGTTCAAGTAAGATAACTAAAAATAGTAATATCTATTTATTTTTTCAAAAATTTTCCAAAAATAGCCAAAAATATACTTCAGAAGCATATTATTTTTGTGATACTCATCAAGTATTTTAAGAATATTTTTATCAAAGTATTATTAAAACGTCATTTGACAATAAGGAAACATATACAGTCTCGCCTCGATTTAGTTAACATGCATTTAGTTTATTTTCAATTTAATTGAGGGGTTTCAATGTTAAATAGTTTGGATTTAGTTGACCTCTATTTAGTTGATAACTCGATTTTGTTGACACTTTTCTAAAAAACGCATAGCTTTGCCTTTACCTCTATTTAGTTGAATTTTTGTAATCTGTAAAACCATTTAAATAAGATTTTAAAACCTGAAACTTGAATTTCTGGGGAATAAAAATCACGTGTGAATGCTTTTTTACAACTGTTTCAGAATCAAACTTTGGTTTGTTGAATAAGTTAGAAAATGATTTATATGATAACAAGTTTAAGTGTACTAAACAGACAAAAATTACTTCTTATTTTAGATAAATGTAAACCTTAATTAAAGTTCGGATTAGTTTATTTTCAGAGCACAGACGAGTCAACTAAATCGAGACCAGTCTGTATTACTGTATACATACAAATATGTATTGGATATAATTAAAAATTTTCATAATAACAAAAGCTAAATATTCTAACCATCACAACAATCATTCGACCAATTTTTACTTCATTCTAGGAATAGTTGCTAAACGAAAATACTTTTGACCACAAAATATTTAGTTAAAGCTATTTTAAACAATTAAGAAAGAGATTTCGTATGACATCAATCAGTTTTCACGAATGAACGAACAGTTTCTTAAATGAAAATGAAAGCTCTATGACTCACATCAATAAAAGCTAACATAATTATTATGAAAAAGTATGAAACAATGCCATTATATAGACCATTATTGTGACAAAATGTTTGGTCGCAAAGATAACCATCTCTTGTTTGTGTCTACTATTGATTTTAGTGAGAGGAGCAACACATCATCAATTTAAATTTGATGTCAGCAACAATCAAACTCTCATTTAAACACATCTATTTTCTGCATTTATTTAGTAAAAAATTGCATACTCTCAGAGAAATAGATGATGCATAAAAAAATAAGAGTCAGCCCAACCTTTCTCTTCACAAAGTATTCATTATGAATCAAAATCATGAATATTTCTTTATTACGCTCTCTTAAGTTTTAAAGTTTAAAATAAAAAATTCCATTTATACACTCAAATGTTTAAGTGAATATAAATTGAGTCAAAAGAGAAAGAACTAAACTTTTAAAGTAAAGTAAACTAAACTAAACTGAAACACTGATAGCAACTTGAATGCTTATATACAAAGCAAATGCTGATTTTATAGCATGAAATGCGTGCTTATGTATTTGTTCCTCTTTAGTGAATATAGAAATTTTGATTTTTTTCTAGAGTGAGACAAGAAGCAAGCCTTTACAGTGTCAGTTCACTTACGAGGAGCTCTTTGCAAGCGTTGCATACTTCCTAGTATTTACAACTTGGAGTGCAATTCTCATCTCATTATTTCCTCACAAAGTCGAGAGCATTAGACCAGGTAAGCATTTGTAAGCATTTTAATACAAGCATTTAATACATTAAAGGCAAACTTCAAACAGATCTCAAAGTTACAAATCTAGGATAAAGGCTGAGTCAACCAAATAAAATAGTCATTCACGAACTCATTGTACTTTTTGAGAAAATTCAAATTTATCTCCGATCAGCTCTTGATGCGAACAGCTCTTCATTGAAAAGTACAGAAGTATAGATATATAACACCCAAAGGCATCACATATCGAGCTATGCTGTTAAGTGCCAATTCGGGCTCTGATAAAAAGCTATAGCGTAACAGTTTAATCATTAGTTACTTTCAAATACAGGATAGAGGCGTGAAGAGTAAAATATCTGTTCAAAAGCATTGAAGTTTCAGAAAACTATAGTTTCTGAGTTAACAGCCATTAGAAAACAACACATAAAAGGATTTTGAATATATTATTAATTCATGAGAATTAAATAGATTTGCTCATTATATGTGTTACTTTAAAAATTTTATTATTTCAGTAAATGTTAATTAAACTGTGCTTATAGTGTTTGATCAATAATTGCATTTTAACTATGAATTTGTTTTATCGGAGAACGTGTTTCATGTATTCTTATATATTTATAGCACATTATAAAGGCTATGATTAGATGTTGGTTTAGAATAAAAGATAAGTTTTCGAAATACTGTATAAGAAGCGTCATAATCATTGAGTTTTAAGATTTATTGGCAAATATTTGGTGCAAAAACCTCATTTCAAATGATTAATTTGGATTCGTTTAGGCTTTGACTTAGTTTTGAACATTATTTAGTTTCGCGAATAGTTGAATAACTTATAACATCATTAATAATTAAGAATAATTAGAATTTGAAACCATTTTAGGATTTACATATCTGTAAAAGAGCAGAGGCTTATAATTAAATTTATTGTTTATTTCATTTTAATTTCTATTATTTATGTTTTCATTTGGAGAATAGTATATATTTAATTGTTAAGCACAACAGCTGCTGCTCTGGAGTTTAATATAAGTGAAGGAGTAGTTCATTCATTTATGTATGAAATAAAGCAAATCCATTTGTAAGAATTATACGTTACAGTTAAAGCTAGGAATATGTGATAACAGTAAATAGTTGCGATCGTTCATGACTTCACTAAACATAACAAATTACTACTTATTATTGAAGACAATTGACTTTTTCTGTCTTTAACATTTAGTCAAGTCTTACTATCAATATTAGTCACAATTATACCTCATTAAAACCGAGCTCTGAGTGTGCTCTCAATTTAACAGTTTTTGGAAGTCATTAAATCCTAATATTATTATGAAAACAGTTTCGAAATTGAAAAATACATTTATAATCCATGAAAATTTAGTTCCAAGATTCCATTGTAAAGTTTAGTCATTTTTTGTTTCGAGAAATTTATACTAAAAGAATTTTCTCTCTCTCTCTCTCTCTCTCTCTCTCTCTCTCTCTCTCTCTCTCTCTCTCTCTCTCTCTCTCTCTCGGATGAATTGACCCGAAATAGTATAAATTTAATTGAATTTCTCACTACAAGTTGTATAACATGAATAAAGTTAAAGTTTGCATTCAAATTGAACATCATTTAAATGCGAATACTCTCTATACTCTGTAGTTAACATTTCGTTTCGCTTCATTCGTTTTCCTGACTATTCTCAATAGAGTAAAGAAATGATGTTCGAGTCAATGAAATAATAAGGTTTTTTAAAATTGCTAAATGTTTGGTTTAAATGTTGTTTAAACTGTTTCACTGTAAAGTTTGAATAATTTTACTGATTGAACGAATATTTCCATAATTCCACTCTTGAATTGTTTTTAGATCTTAGAACTAAATGTTTAATTGATTTTTCAAATTTGATATGCATTTTAAACATTTGATTGTTTTAACTTGAAAACTGTTTAGCAAAGAGTCGGAAACCCTATTATCTTTTCGATTATAAGCTTTAAATGTAAAATGTAATCAAATTTTCAATTCAACTTAAGTTCTCAAAAGTTGAATACTTTGTATTTGGTTATAATGAAAATGCAAAAAATACAGAATTTCAAGTAAGAAGAAATTATTGTAAAGTCTCTTAAGAAAACTTAATTCCCAATCGAATAACCAAAAGTTAGGACTTTATAAAACTTGTGTATATATACTTTAATTAAGTTTTTTAATAAAATTTAAGAAATATTTTATCTTATTTGTTACTCACCTCTAATTGCAATTTATATGTTGGGAAATAATGAAATAGTTTATTATTTATACTTCATATCATATCTGTATTAAATGTTTCAAAATAATTATCATGTCTGTATAAATAGGAGTCCTCGAAGAAGTTCAGTTTTAAGTAATAATTCTCAAAGATTAGTATTCATATAATTCTTTTAATATCATTTCCTATCAATCAATTTCGACTTCTGAGTTCATTTAAACTTTTTTTATCTATCTTTAAACCTCGACTACTTTTAGAATATTAGTTTTCAAATTTTTAACTTTCATTCATTAAAAAATGTTTTGAGAAAAATTTTTGCTATGCTTTCATCTATTTTTCAATATTTTTTTGCTAAACAAATATATACAATAGATATATAGAATATATTAATAGAATATATATAATAAGAAACTATAGAATTATGTTTCAAAAAACTGAAAATAAGATATTGTTTTGAAGTTTATAATAATCTTTGAATATTTGACCGAAAATGACAACGGATCAGATGTCACAAATGTAAGAAAAGTTGTCATTCGATACAGACTTGTATTAGCATAGCTTAATCAAATTGAAGCATTACTGCAATTCTCGAATCTGATATTCAATGCGTGATAGCCTGAAGGCATGGAATGAAAACTTTATTCTCTGTCCAACGACTTAATTTGAGTAAATCGATTGCTTTGGGAATAAATGCCAAATTGTTGTTTGCATATCGAATTCAGATTCAATTTTATTCTAAGTTTAATAAATCCATGCCATTCATGCACTTTATAATACTGTGCACTAAAAAAGATTTGAATTTTTAATATGCAATTTTTATTAATCACACAAATCGTTTAGCCGTCAGAATTCATCAAAATTTTTAAAAATATTTGCATTAATTTTATTAAGTTCTGAGTAAACTTAAATGTCAGTTGAGTTTCAATTATTCAAGAATTCACACTTTTCTGAGCACTATTGAAGTAATTCTTATCGATTTTTTTATTAAACATATCGAACGTAAAAAACTTTAAAACTCATAAATTCTAAAAGCTCTAAATATGATGGGTTTATATTGTAGATAAGCTTAAATATTATCTTTTTCATATCTCATTTCATAATCATTATTTGAGTGAACTTTCATTTCATTTTTCATAGATATCTTTGAGTAACTCTTAAGTTACAGATTTATTTTCATTTCAAAGTATAATTGAAAAGTTGTAATTTTCATTGAATTAAATTTTTCTTCTCTATCATAGAATAAAATATGAGCTCAAACTTATATTATAGTACTAATGAGTTGCTTAAAAATCTAAGAATTTGTTTCCGTAATTTTGAAAATGACTTTTAGTTGAGAAATGAAATATAAAGAGATAAACAAAAAACAGATTTATTAGTGAAATTAACAAAAATGGAGATCATGTACTGTAAATTTATGAATTAGTGAGACATCACTTTAGCTTCAGGATAGAAATAAGTGACTTTCTCATTGAGCACCAACTTTGACACTTATCAAGGAATTCCGTGACATGAATCACATTCAGAGCGATCACATTAAGTGCAATGAAATCAAATCTGAAGGCTTCTAAAGTCTTATCAAATATACAGAAGGGTTCAAATCAGTGTTCCAATTGATGATCGTATGTCACCATAACTGTTATCTTTCAATATTATTTCAATTATTCCAAAAATTACTTACGAGTCAATAGAAAATTTGCTATTTTAGTGTTCAAAAAGTAATATATTTTAAATAATAAATCATTTGTTTTAAAAACTGTATAATATATAAACTTTCTCTTATTTAAAATGAAATATTAAATCAAAACCTCATTGAAGTTAAAAACCAAACAAATCGATGAAATTGAGCCAAAAGGCAGACAAAATTTTAACTTGAGTTATTTCGACAATTGCGAGTCAATCGAAATGAATTATGCAAAGAATGTTGAAGGCTTAAACATTTCCAGAACTGCTTTTCTTTAGTTTACTTTATCATTTTAGACAAAATTTTTATCATTATTTTTTTAAAAATTGATAAAAAAAGATTTCAAAAGAATAGAGGTTTATTTCAAATAAATTCTCTTCTCTAAAAATTCTTTATCAAAGTCTGAAAAGATAGTTGAGCGCAGAGTTTTCTGACAAGATTTATAAGTAAATAAAGCACAGCTTCGTTAATAATTAAGGATAAAATAATGTTTTCTCAGAAATTTTATAAAAGTCGTTTAAGGCTTGAATTTTGAAATAACTTTTGAGAGCAATTAAAGTGATTTATTGCTGTAATTTGAAAAACTGCTTATTTTGTTGATTGTTTTATTGATTGAATTTTATTGAATGATTTCATTTAAGTTTCTCACTTTAATTTGATGGTAGCATTAGCTTATAGTAAGATATTTTGGTGGAATTAGACTGCAATGAGTGAGATTAGTGTTTGAGAATGAATTGTTGAGCTCTAGCATAGTGTAAAGCGATGTTTAACTGAAATCGAAAATGACAATTGATGGAAGGGCTTAATTCCCACAATAATGTTTGGTAATTTATCAACTTTAATCTTATACAGGTTGTGAGTGTGTGACATTTGATGACACCTACAACAAAGAATATGGTATATTCACATCACCAAACTATCCAACCCAATACGACGACAATATAGACTGTTTGCTCTATACCTTTGTTGGAAAATCTGAACAGATAGTAAAACTCACATTTGTCTCCTTTGATGTTCAGAAGGCATCTCATCCAAACAAGTAAGTCTTCTCCTGATCCCATACATAAAAATTGTTTTTGTTTTTACTCCAATAACTTTCGTTTAGCTCTTACATAGTTTTCTGCTAAAAGTAGTTTGAGTTGAAGTACTATTTGTGAGTTTTAGCAAATAAATTGTTGGCAACAATTCATTTTGTCATTTAGCTGCACAACTGGAGATTTTGTGAAGTTGTTTCTGAATCTGGAAAGAGGTAGTACTGGTGTTAATGAAGAAACTGAATGGAATGCAATACTTTGCGGCAAAACACTGATTGAGTCTCAAGTGACACATTATTCGATTGGTCCGCTATTAATATTTGAGTTTCATTCGGACTCAATCTCTAATAACAACACAGGATTTAGTGGCACCTACCAGTTCATCAACAAATCTAACTTTCAATCTGAAGGTCAACTGTTAAGTGGTTCTCAATGTGATTATCAATTCGTACGAATCAGTATGAATGACAAAACTAGTGGCAAACTCTATAGTCCTAACTATCCTTCTAAGTATCCAAGGAATACTAATTGTGCCTATCATTTCTTCGCCAAATACAACGAAAAAGTAAAGGTGCTCTTTGAGAGCATTCAACTCAAGAATGATGACGTCAGGTATCAATTCATTCAATCCAATCAAGTTTTAGTTCATTAGGTTAGGTTAGACTTTAGTTTCAATGCCAGTCATATTAAGTCCAATACAATGTCTTATATGTTTTGAAAGTATAATTAATTCAATTTGATTCAAAAGAGTGAGTCCTGAGTCCTAACTCAATGCCATAACTAATGCTTAGTGAAAGGTTATATTTAATGATGAGATTAGTATTTGGTTACGGCATCTATTAATTTGATTGCCATCATATTATATCGATTGAGTTATAACCTGTTGATTAACAAAACTGATGATATAGTATTCCATTTTGCTCGCAGTTGTCGCTACAGCCCTGATGTCATTTTAGTATATGATGGAAGAGATGCAAAAAGTCCTCTTATCGCTCAATTATGTAATCAAGAATCTTATGTACAAATTATATCGAGTGGACCCGATCTCTATATTGAGTTTAGGAGCGGGTCTTCTCTTCCTGTCTATAATGGGTTCAAAGCGTCGTATGTTTTCGAATCAAATCAAACAAATCTTCATTTGAGATCATCGTTTACCACATCTACATTATCACCAATCAAGAAAGAAAGCGTCCAAATTCCACGAACTGGTAATCACTTTTATAAATGTCAAACAAAATATTTTTCAATAACTAGCGAAGCAACTTATATTTCAAATCAAATCAACTTCTTTTCTTTATATCACTTTAAAAATCAATTTAAAAAACAAAATTTAATTTTAAAAAGTTTTGGTCTGCAACTGGTCTCGAACCAGTCATCTTTGGGGCAAACGGACCACCAGAAACAAATGATTTTTTTAGTAATAGAGATTTGAAATCCATTTTCTAATTTGAATCTTATTTTTATGAAATACAGTCGTTCCCATTTATAGTGAATCCGTTGACTATAACCGGGATTCACTATAAGCGGGAATGACTGTACTAAAATAAATTTTTATTTGATTGCAATTTTATTATCTAATAAAATATTTATTACAGAACCAGACGATGATTTACTCCATAAGGACGAAACCACTGAATCAACAAGAAGTAAGTGATTTGTTGAAGTCCTAAAAATTTTCATAATTTTAAAGTGTGTTGTATTGCTATTATTGAAAAGAAAGTTTCTCATGAAATACTGATTGAACTCCACTAATGCTCACAAGTGTAGCAATTCTATTAGTAAATGACATTAATTGATACTCTATTTAATTGAAGCAATAAAAGAGTTCTATTAGACGAAGTGAACTCAATTTTGGTTTACTTCAAATAGAGTTAGAATATAATTCTCAATCAATCGTTCATTCACTATCTCATGGTCAATATGAAGCTCAAATTTTAAGGTCAGCTTTAGCTTCAAGCTTAAGCTTGAGCTGTAATAAGAAAATATCACACTTCATAAAGTGATATATGATTCGCGATTTTCGCTTCACTATTCAAACAGTTTAATAGTGTGTCTAAAATAAAGATGTGAAGAAGTTTTATGTTTAAATACATTAAAAGTTGAGCCAAGAATTTTGCCAAAACTGCCATCAAATACATAACATTTTTGCTTCTAGTTCTTAATTCTAAGGCTCAGCTTATGCTATTTACTAGTTACGCCACAGTTGCATTCTTTTGTTGGTTAACTTGATTCAAACTCAATCGAGAAATAATTCAAACAAATCAATGAGTTCTCTTTCTATTTTACATTCGTATCAATACTTTTCAGGTAGTCGTAGAAATGCACGAGAAATTTATAGTTTTAAAGCTTGTTTTGATTAAAGTTTATGAGTCATACGAAGACTCACTTTAAAATGATGAGTAAATTTAAAAGTATTGATACGAATGTAAAAGAGAAAGAGAATTGAGAAACACAATTGAGAAACACGCAAGAAATTTACTCTCACGTGACTCTGGAACATATGGGTTATAAACCATACATTGACAAACAGATTGGGAGATCGATTGTGTATTATCGATTTGATATTATAAATTTCTAATTATATTTGAGCCCAAAACATAGGCATTGAAACCAAAATGCATTTCTAGTAGTCTTCTTACTATCGCTTTCTTATCCTATGGATTGTTAAGAAGTTTTGTATTGACGCACAACTATTCTATATGTGTCCTGCTATCGATTGAAGCTCAAGTTAATCCCAAATGAAATCGAATTGAATTGTGTGATGTCTTTTAATCACTATTGTCATGTAGCTTATACTACACCAGTGATAGAAACAATGCGCTCAATAACAATGTCCAAGAGTTAAAGGCCATCGACCAGTACTGTAACCCTTACATTCACAGCATTACTGAGAATAAAGTACCTGTAAATTAATCACTTATATAATTATTTTTTGAGACTCAAAGAATCCTAAAGCAATATTTTACTCGTTAGACTTGGGCTTAGTTTTATGGCATATGAAGGATAACTCACAAAACTTTCAAGAATTCAACAAACATTTTAAATTGATATAAATTTTATGAAGTGAAAAAACACAATATGTATCAGGTTTTGAAGTCAGTGAAAAATTGCTATCCATTTATCTGATACTAAGATGGGATCTTTGTAAAGGAAACTAAATGTTTTCTATTTTATTCAAGTCCAAGAGGGGAGAGTAGTCTGAGTTATGATATTGGAATCATGATATAGAACTCATGTCACGCAATTCAATGTGTGAGAGAATGTGCCCGTATGTAATCTGCTTAAAGTAGTGAAGAGCATAAGCACAATTTGCATTAACTTCATTTTTATTACAAGCCCGAGCTTTAAGCTCCAACTTTCAGCAGTTTGTAAGTCAAATTTCACACTTTTCCATTCGCGACATTCATTACACTATTACAGAAGATTACTCTTCTGATTAAAAATCCAGATTTAAAGAAATTTAAAGCTTAGAAATCATATTTTATTTGGCTTGACTTGAAAACAATTTTAATAATTAATAATAAAATCTCAATAAACACTCAATCCAAGTCAATGCAACTTCATTTGCTTAGACCAGAAGATGAGGCTTCAAATTAGAGTTATTTCGCTCAAGTCTAAGTCGAATGAAAAGCCAGGAAATTAATTGGCTTAAGTCTAAGTCTGCTAACACTAAAACACTACTTGAAATGGAGCTTAAGAACCATCAGTGAACGGGTTTTAACAAAGTAAAGATCAGAAAATCACAGATGCGGTGAGTCTCCTATGCAAGAGCTTGAGCTTATCTGGAAAAACTTCGAGCTTATGCTCTTCACTAGCTTACAGTTTATCTTAGTTCACAATCTGATACTTTCGAAAAATAAAATTAAAGTTCAAGTAAATAAAATATTTTTGTAAAAAATGATTTTCTAATATCAAAAATGTGCTCTTCAAAACATGATACTTTTTCCATTCATAACGATTTGATACTTCAAACTTTACAACACGTTTTGTTCTGTTTTCTTCAAAAACTTTATAGTTTGATCATTATCTCAGTTAAAAAGTAAACATAGAGTTCAGACTTAATAAAAAATGAAAGTAACCAAAGTTTTAATAGCACTTTAAGTTATTTATACTGTTCTATCATTGACTGATTGCATTTCAGGCAATATAATGCAGAAATCAGATTAATTTTACACTTCAATTGAATTCTATTCAAGTCTTGGAGAATCTGAACCAACGCAGAGCTCTTTCCACAAACAATTTATCAGGATTTGACTCAAAACACAATTTGCGTTAAAGTGAAAACAAAAAAGATTAATTACAGTCAAGAGAGTGAAAATAAAATATAAGTTTCATTTTTTCAGTTTATAAGTTTCCTTTTTATCAGTATTATCTTCTCAACAGATTTAATAACTTTTTAGTCGAACTTTTGGTTTTCTTTTTTGAAAGTTCAGCTAAAAAGCATTAGTGAGAGAAAAAGTAATGAAAAAGTTGTTAAATTTCTTAAAATAATAAATTGATATTTTCACCGATCAAAGCAGTCAACTTTTGCGAAACAAGTTTGAAAAATAAGTTATCAAAATTTGATTTCGAAATTATCAAGTTATTGACTGATGTGAGAACTGCGAAAATCTTTTTTAATGACTGAACAACAAATTAGTTCAAATAAAGTGTCTTTTCATTCATATTAAAGTAAATAAAGATTTTAGTTCTAACTGAATGCTGAAATATTGGGTCATCAAATTTTTAAATACCAATTGAAATTTCATACAAATTAAGTCAATAATTGATGATATATTTAAGGAAAAAAATCATCATTAACTAAGGGTGCCTAACATTTTGCCCGAATGAGTATTTTGATAGGCATTTTACCATAAAACAAAAAAATTTCTTCCTATTTACCTTGCATTATACACAAAATAAGCTGAATCTTTAATTAAATTACCCTAATTTCTCGAGTATAACGCGCACTCATAGATAACACGCATACCTCTGAATAGCTCTTATTTTGAAATTAAAATTTACTTTATAGATAACGCGCAC
>JAQFZT010001387.1:0-15465 GCA_034696325.1 Camisiidae sp.
ACACTTGTACTGTTATAATGGAGGATCAAAGAGTTATCAAAACCACATTATCTTGTTTTTAAGGTTAGATCATGTACTTTTTCATAATTTACACATTATTTCAAATTGTTTATCTCTGTATTTCTTATAACGAACACTTTTATATAATTAGAGATAGGGTCATATTTACTCTATTGGTGGAAAATCAAAGAAGTATCAAAACTTAAAAATCTTGTTTTTCATGTGAGATCATGAACTTTTTCAATATTTACGTATCTTTCGGTTATTTATTTATGTATTTGTTATAACTAATATTTCTATATAATTCGAGTTGTGGTCACTCATATTGTAAAAATGGAGAATAAAAATTAATCAAAACAATATTATCTCGTTTTTAAGGTGAGATTATGAGCTATTTCATAATTCGCACATTTTTTCGGTTTTTTATTTATTTATATCTAATAATATATAATTTTATACTATTAGAGTTGCGGACACTTGTACTGTTACAATGGATAATCAAAGAAGTATTAAAATGAAATAATCTAATTTTTCAAGTGATATCATGAACGTTTTACTTATTTACGTATATTTCTGTTATTTATTTCTGTATTTGTTATAATTAATACTTTTATACGATTAGAGTTTGGGACACTTGTTCTAGTATAATGGAGAAATTAAAAATTATTAAAACAAAATTATCTTGTTTTTCAGGTGAGATCATCAACTTTTTCAATATTTATGTGTATTTCGTTTATTTATTACTGAATTTCTTATAACTAATACTTTTATACAATTAGAGATTGGGACACTTGTACTGTTATAATAATGAATCAAAGATTTATCAAAACAAAATTATTTTGTTTTTCAGGTGAGATCATGATCTTTTTCAATATTTACGCATAACTATGTTATTTATTTCTGTATTTCTTATAACTAATACTTTTATACAAATAGAGTTGGGGATACTTATACTGTTGTAATGTAGAATCAACGAAGTATTAAAACAAAGTTATTACGTTTTTCAGATTTGATCATGAACTTTTTATTTATTTACGTATACTTATAACTAATACATTTATACAATTAGAGTTGTGGATACTTGTACTGTTATAATTGAAGATCAAACAATTACAAAAACAAAGTAATTTTCTTTTTCAGGTTTGATCATGAACTTTCTTATTTTTAATGTATATTTCGGTTATTTATTTCTGTATTTCTAATAACTTATAATTTTATGATATTAGAGTTTGGGACACTTATATTCTATGATGAAGAATCAAAGAGTTATCAAAATAAAATTATCTTGTTTTTCAGGTGAGATCATAAACTTTTTCAATATTAACGCATTTTTAGGTCATTTATTTCTGTATTTCTAATAATATAATTTTATGCTATTAGAGTTATGGACACTTGTATTGTTATAATGAAGAATCAAAGAGTTATCAAAACAAAATTATTTTGTTTTTCAGGTGAGATCATGAACTTTTTCATTGTTTAGGTATATTTTGCTTGTCTATTTCTTTATTTCTTATAATTAATACTTTTATACAATTAGAGTTGGTAGCACTTTTACTGTTATAATGAAGAATCAACGAGGTATCAAAACAAAGTTATTATATTTTTCAGGTGTGATCATGATCGTTTTCAATATTAACTCATAAAAAATGCGGTTATTTATTTCTGTATTTCTTATAACTTATATTGTTATGCTATTAGAGTTTGGGACATTTGTATTTTTATGATGGAGAATCAAAGAGTTATCAAAACAAAATTATCTTGTTTTTCAGGTGAGATCATGAACTTTTTCAATATTAACGCATTTTTCGTTTATTCATTTTTGTATTTCTAATAACTTATAATTTTACACTATTAGATTTGGGTACACTTGTATTGTTACTATTGAGAATCAAAGAATTATCAAAATAAAACAATATTGTTTTTCAGGTGAGATCATGAATTTTCTCATTTTTAACGTATATTTCGGTTATTTATTTCTGTATTGCTATGCAATTGTTATGCAAGGAAATTTTTATGCAATTTATTTATGATGTAACTCAAATTCGATTCATTGCAGTGAAAATAAGTTGTGTTTTTTATTTTAAAGGGGGGTTCATAATAAAATATGTGCGCATTATATTTGGGGTATGTATAAAAGCGTGCAAATAGATAAAATTCTAAAGTGAAATATAGCAAAATAGAGGAGATGATTAAGATAGAATCCGCAACTTTTTTAACAATTAGCCTTTAAAATCTTAGAGTCAGTAAGAAAATATAATTATTTTTACTATTATTGCTGACTATTCAACAAAAAAATCGAATATGAAAAATAGTAAAATAAACTTTAAAATAATTGAAGAAAGTGGAAATGGAATAAAAAATACTTGAATGATAAGATATGATGTGTTATGTTCACCATCAAAACGCGTTTTCATGTCTGTATAGCAAGCTAATTTTGTTTTTTGAATATAATATCAGTTCACTCTAATAATTTTAAAATTATAACTCGTTTTCGACAAAATTATTTGCGCACAGCTCTTCAAGAGTGAAGGTTTTATCAAAGCGATCGGACCTTATGTATAAGAAGTAAGAAATGATCCTCATTTGTCTTATTCTTATGATCTGAAAACTGGCTATTTGTTGGACCCAAAAAAACATCTCTGAAAATGAGATTGATTCAGCAATTTGTGTGTATTTTGACTTATTTTTGAAATAGGCGGGGCGCGTGACTTTCGAGAAGTGATATTTCCAAGAAATTTTGGTGAATTTCATCAAAAAATAATAGGGAATCTTTTGTATATATTGGTTTGATTATATCACTACCACGAAGCCCGTGACTAAAAACTTTCAATTTGCGCTTATAAACATGGCTTTATCTCTATTTAAAAGGAATCTTTTATCGTAACATATGATAAGAAATTCATTGAATTTTCGTCGCCAATATGTGTTAACACTTTTGATAATTTTTGCATTATTCCAATCGAAGTTATGAACCGTTTCTCCATTATGTTCAGGGATTCATTATACAGTATTTTGAAATTTTTATTCCTAACAAACGCTTTATCTTCACGTTTTTGTTCCTGAGAAAATTTTTTAAAAATGAGCTGATAAATCATAAAATATATGTCATTCATTAAATAAATAATTTTTAAATACATGCGAATATTTTAAACATATAATATTAACGTTTTATTTGTTTTTTGCTTCTTTTCAAATATTTCATTCTTGATCTACTTTTTTAACATATAAAACCACATGCAAAAACGCTCGAAGGCCCGAGCGTGAGCGGGAACGCTAGCATTAGAGCCGAGAGCGCTCCCATTTGAACCCCCGGGCGCTGAGCTTAACCATCACTGTTTATACTGAAGGAATAGTTGAAATTGAATAAAAAATTGAAAAACCCAAAGAGCTAACCCTTGTAGCTTTTTGAAAATTAATATATTAAAATTAAATATTTTATAAAAAACTGTTGCTGTTGAGTTTACACAGTATTCAAGGGGAAATTGTAAGGAAGTATAAGTTATTATTTAATGAATAAACTTCTGATCCTAAACGATTTAATTGATCCAGTGCTCTACAAGTGTGAATTAATAATTAAGCACTGTGTGAATTAAGCACTATGATTCTACAAATTTAGTCAATTCCGGGATTATCCCGGGAATCTGGGAGGTCTGGTCACTCTACTTATTTATAACATAATAATTATCTTATCTAAATATTAACAAACTTCAAGAATCTTGTGCAACACAGTGATTACAGGGAAATTGTAAGGAAGTATTAGTTATTATTTAATGAATAAACTTCTGATCCTAAACGATTTAATTGATCCAGTGCTCTACAAGCGTGAATTGATAATTATTAATTTAAGCGACTTTCCTCATATCATTCCGTTATTTTTCCTTTAAAATATCACGATTTCATTGTTTTCCAAATGCATGAGAACAAGGAATTTAAATAATTTATCATTAAAGCAAATTATGACTAAAATTTAATGAAAACAAATGGGTTTATTATCAAAAAGCATTTATAAAGTATAAGTGATTTTTCAGATAATACCAATCATCTCTTAAACCCCAGTAAATAATTAATAATCTTAGATTTGAAATACCAGTTCCAAACTCAGATTTAAGATATTCTTTAGTTCCTCGTCTAAGTTGACCATATCAAGTCGATTGGTAATGTTGGTAAATGGAAAAAAATAGATATTAAACTTTATTTTTTATAGAAAGAGACAAGTGCCAATGTTTTAATGTTAAATTTTGTTGTAAATTTTCAAGAATATTAATCCTGATATTCCTCTTTTCACGACATAATGAACTTTTATTATTAAGGTTGCCAGATTTTCGAGAGCTTAAAACTGTACAAAAATAAGTAAGGAAGGGATCAAGGTATGAGTTTTCAGAAAACTTGAAAAATAGCATAGGGAGTGACTAAAGTTACGATTTTTAAGTTACCAATTACCTTGTGGAGAAGGTACACCAGGCTTTCTCAAACCGCGGCCTGCGGGCCAAATCTGGAACGATTCGAACCCTAAACTTGTGAGTCCAATCTGTAATTCGTCAATCGATTTGATCACTAGACCAAAGAGGTTAATGAAATTATAATAATGTGAAAACAATAACTACAATAAAAATGACATTTCTTTCAACATATTTATGAAAAAATTCATAAGTCATTGCATTATGAGTTTTATTTCATTTGCTAAGAGATCAATTGTAACAGACACATAGCTTCTGTACTGTATACATAACAGTGAATAATACAAACTGGTTATGCAGGTGAGTGTGCTTGAGGGATTGTGCTTAAACGAATAATAGATATTTTATGTTATCAAAGTATTTTTTGTTTGATTAAATTATTATATTTGATATATTCAGATGGAGAATACAGTTGTGTGCAGTGAAAGATAGGATATATACTGTTCTCCAAGTAGTCATCAGAACCGAAGTTTATTATTTTTATTGTATCAATACTCGTATTCACAAGAATATTCTCGCTCTTTTTATCTCGATGTATAACATTCTCTTTATAACAAGCAATTAACTCTTTAATCACTTGACGCAAAAAACTTTGCGATAACTTTAATAGAGATATTATCAAATAGATCAATAACATATTCTGGTTTTTCCATAACAATCATGAAAGAATCTTTAATTTCGTACCAATTAATTAGTTTAATAAACCAGAAATATGGCTCAATTTTCTCAAAAGAATTATTTCAAGAGGAATTATATTTCCACCGCACTCATCCCAAGCCATTACCTTTTCTTTAAAAATATGTTTTATAGCAACAGAATTATTATATCTAACTTTTTCTCCATCATAAACAATGCCAAAGCCCTCTCCGCCCAACTTTGGTCCAATTGTGTAAGCTATTTCAAAAGGCTCTTTTTTATACGCATTTTCATTCTTTTCCATATAATTAAGTGAGAAGTCATTTGTAATCACATTTCTATTTGGATTTGATATCATTAGAGCTAAAGGGTTCAATATATATATATATTAATCAATAACGTGTATAAAATATTCATCAAATTTCTTATGTATCATTAAACTTATGATATATTGATGTGTTTTTTAATATTTCAGTGCTTTTTTGGAAACTTTATTGAATAATTATTTTTATGTGATTTTTGCCCTTCTAATCGATTTATATTCATCGATAATCGATAATTATATTTATATATTATCACTCCAACTTGACTGAGTCCTTGGACTGTGTCCTTACCTATTAACCAAAAATCTTTTTGAAAATGGTGTTATACAAGCTTTGAGTATTGGTTATGAGTTGTCAAACCCTATTGAATCCTCATCACTTCCTGATTGATAGATACATATCTTTCCTGGAGTAGCCGTAAATGTTTAAGTTATATATTGTGTATTTACCTATTAAACAAAAATCTATTTGAAAATTGTGTTATATAATAAGATTGGTCGAGGAAGTAAAATTATTCGAAATAACGTTGAATAATAATCAGTTCAATAGAGTAAATAGAGATGAAAACTCACAACTTTCATAGATTAAAAAGCATGCTTTCATTAACTTATTGATGACAATAGTACATTATATCGTGAGAATAGAAATCTCAGGAGGAATATTCTTGAAAGTTTACAACAAAGTTTAACAATAAAACATTAGCACTTGTCTCATACTATCAAAAATACAGTTTAAGATCAAAAGTATAAGTGTAAAACATCAAAAATAAACAAATAGAAAGAAAGTATCAGTTTATGTGGTCTATTGGTTAATGGGTTCAACTTGTTATAATTCGACTTCGGGTTCAATACACAGATTGAGACTCAATTTTCTATTTGTTAAAAATAATTCAATAAAACTTCTATTTTCTAATCTCTAAGAACTGATATTTAAACCGATTTAATAAAGTTTAAATTCACCTATAAACTTCTTGTTCATTCATAAATTCCTTGTATATAAAACTTAGGATTAAGCTAAAACTTTAAAAGAATTGGTGATTATATATTATTCTTGTATAATAAATATTAGTTTATGTTTCAGTAGAAAAATTTGACCAGAAATTTGAATTTTTTCCATTAAAATAATTTCATGAGGAATTATAATTAGAGTATTTAAGAAATAGTTTTGTTGTAAAAATATTCATTGTAATTCAAATGTTTTGGCCAAAATAATGTAATCGACAGAGTACAGATTGTTTCACATAAAACAGGACTGAAAAGTTATAGTAGTGCAGCTTTCATTTCAATAAAGTTATAAACATTAAAACTTCAAAGCTTCAAAACTCAAATTAGGAAAAACTAGTTAACTATCACTAAACTTTTATTCAGCAAATCTTTTCAAATTAGTCAATACAAAAATAGTGTTAGAAAAGTACAATTACTTTAAATATCACATCAAATGCTGGAAATTTCCGCCGTTGTTATCTAAATATTTTCAACTCTTTTAATTAAATTGTTAAATACTTTTTTTTAAAGTTTCTTTACTGATATTTTTAATTTCGTTTTAGATATTACTCTTTAAATCATCCAAAGTTTGTGGATTATTTTTGTAGACGAAGTTCTTGATATGGCCCCAAAATAGAAGTCAGGGGGTCAGGTTTGGGCTCCGGGGGACAAATCAATTTCGGTTTAAACAGTATTATTGCTCAGCGAAATAATTCTATTGGCATTCTATAGAGGGGGTTATTTTCAGCAGGACGGCGCGCCCGTCAACACGCCGGCCCAGGACACGGGGATTTGCCACCCGGAGCACGGACCTGACCCCCCTGACTTCTATTTATGGAGCCATCTCAAGAACCTGGTCTACAAAAATAATCCACAAACTTTGGATGATTTAAGGAGCAATATCTATAACGAAAATTTTGGGAGGTCTTGTCAACATACTTTGAGGCGCTCAACTACAACTAACTAATTTGAAGGCCAGGAAATTGGACTGCTTAAGATCAAGCCAGTCTTTTTGAATAATCTAAAATATAAGATTGCAAAAAAAGATAAGAGGAGAATATTTGTATCATTTACCAACATTACCAATCGATCAGATATGGTCACTTAAGACAAGGAAGAAAATAATATTTTATATCTGGTTTTGCCCTTATGTCTGTAATGGAGACAAGCATTTTCGGAGGAATCAATTTATTTTCTTTCATTTTCAATTTATAATTTTTTTTTCTTTATTTAAACTTATATTTAAGTTATTTGTTTAAGTTATTTAAGTAGTAGAGTAGAGGAAGGCTTTTTGTTTCGAGACTTTAATCCTTTCGCAGGTGTCCTAAATTAGCGAAACTTATAAGCTTTTCGCAGAAATCTCTTTCTTCTACAAAACTTAAAGTTCAATAACTTTTTGAATATATTGTTTTTCAAAGAGTTTTGAATAAAAAGGGATCCAATATACGATTGGAAGCCTTTTTTGTTGAGAGTTCAGGAGAGAAACTTCTCTATCGTTTTAGAAATCCTTTTTCTAATATTATAAATAGTTATAAACTTATTATAATATTTTCATTTGAAAGTTACACTTTTTTGTATTCATTTTAATTGATTAAAACTCTATTAAATAAAAACTTAAACTTAAAACTTGAACTTAAATAAAACCTTTGATAAAAAAAACCTCTTACAAGCCAAGTGAGTGTCGCCGCAAAGACGGCGACTGGTAGAACCCCCACCCCCCATTCAAGACATCATCTGTGGATCAGATCCCGTTAAAGGACTTCGGAGGATCAACAGGAAGTGCGGACCTCAAGGTAAGTGTCACGTGAAATCTCAATCTTTTACCACTCGCGCTCCGCCTTTACATGTCAAATCTAAGATTATTAATTTACTTTATTGGGTTTTAAGAGATGATTGGTATTATTTGAAAACCCACTTATACTTTTTAAATGCTTTGTGATAATAAACCCATTTGTTTTCATTAAATTTTAGCCATACTTCGCTTGAATGATAAATTATTTAAATTCCTTGTTCTTTTGTATTTGGAAAACAATGAGATCGTGATATTTTAAAGGAAAAATAACGGAATGATATGAGGAAAGTCGCTTAAATTAATAATTATTAATTCACACTTGTAGAGCACTGGATCAATTAAATCGTTTAGGATCAGAAGTTTATTCATTAAATAATAACTAATACTTCCTTACAATTTCCCTGTAATCACTGTGTTGCACAAGATTCTTGAAGTTGTTAATATTTAGATAAGATAATTATTATGTTATAAATAAGTAGAGTCACCAGACCTCCCAGATTCCCGGGATAATCCCGGAATTGACTAAATTTGTAGAATCATAGTGCTTAATTCACACAGTGCTTAATTATTAATTCACACTTGTAGAGCACTGGATCAATTAAATCGTTTAGGATCAGAAGTTTATTCATTAAATAATAACTAATACTTCCTTACAATTTCCCTGTAATCACTGTGTTGCACAAGATTCTTGAAGTTGTTAATATTTAGATAAGATAATTATTATGTTATAAATGAGTAGAGTGACCAGACCTCCCAGATTCCCGGGATAATCCCGGAATTGACTATATTTGTAGAATCATAGTGCTTGGTCCCCCCTTTGCACTTTTTCTGAAATATTAAATCCTTAAGAAACATACGTTGGTCCACCCTTTGATATTTGTGAAACTCCCTGAATCCTCTTGGCTAGACCTGGTCACACTATAAATGAGTCATTTTCCTTTGAAATTTTGTTATATATTGGCAATACTTCCTCTGAATTACAAAGCAGATACTTGGCAGAAAACTCTCGATTCTTGGATTTCGGAAATATACATGTACATCTTTTTGAAATTCTTGTACCCGCACCCGCGAGGCCTTACACCTTCACTTACCATCAACCCGCAGAGAAATAATTGTGATTACCCGCAAAATACCAGCATTTCAATATCACATGTTATTCGAAAGGATAAAATATAAAATTATCATTGAAATTAATTACTTCTACTGCTATTGTCAAGCCTAGTTATAAAGAGCGATCTTTCGTTTTAATAAAAAGTGAATGTTTGCATTTAATTGATATATTTTATATTATTTAGAATTTTTTGAGCATTGAATCTTATTGTATAAATTTTATGCGCGTAAACCTCTGAAAAATATTTACACCCACACTAAATCATTAAAACATTGCACATGTTTACTCGGAAATACTAGGAATATTTGAAAATTATTACTAAAAATTGAAGAATTATCATTAAGGACACGATTTCCAGGAGGTCTCGGTTTTTCTATAAGTTTGAAAACCAATCAGGAAATTGATCTTAGGTCAACATTATATTCCTTAAGGATAAAACTAGCATATTGTTTTTATTGTTTTAGCTCATGCTTTCTACGAATTTATATACAAAAACTAGTTTTTCTGCCTTTTAACATCTGATAACTTGTAATTTTTGAGTAAAATTGATTCATTTTTAAATCATTCCAGTTCACTTTACTTTTAGTTAAATAACTTCGAGTTATATTTTATATTGTATTTGAGTCCTCTCTGTTTCATGTTTCGAATAAGTAGTGAGTTTTAAAACAAAATTATTTGATTTTTAATAAAATATCTTAATAATGTGCTTCAAAATGCCTAAAACAGTTCTCGAAAAACTGGATTCTTGTTTAGTTTAGCAAAGAATAAAAATTTGCTGAAATTTACTTCGGAAAATAATTCTCATCAGATGTCATCTGATGTATGAGATCAGAAACAATAAGTACTGAAACTACTGTAAAAGTATCCAAAAATATGGTGCATCGGGTTCGGCTCTGTCAGGACATGAATGTTGGACATTTTCAACAATAACTCTTATTTATCTTATTTGTGAATAATTAAGCTATATTCAATCCAAATCTCAAATCTCTAACTCTTATAATTAAAAAATTATTAAATATTTTCACTGCGTACACTTAAGTTGATCGCCCTGTATTTCATTCAAATAAAAAGTTTATATTCAATGAAGTTTAAACTCAAAAATATATAATCATTGACTAAATGCTTAGACCAAATCATAGATTGAGTTGTTTACTAATCATAAGTCATAGCAAAAAGTATAAAACTTATTAACTAAACTTTATTTATCATTCGAAAAGTAGTATTACAGTTAAGAGTTTTTCCGATATTTATTTCATAGCAAAGGTTAATCTTGCATTCAAACGTTGATATGTTAATTTAATAAGATTTGTTGAATAATACTTAATTATAATTCGCTGTTATTTAAATAAGCTTCTAACTAATGATCTGTATTTTCGGGAAATGAGATTCTCGAGTCTCGAAAATAATTCTCCTTTGAGTTTCGACTATTTCTCGAATTTTCTAAAACGTTCTTCAATGTATTTACTTCGCAAGAAGCAAAAAACCATAAGTCGTGAGTGAAAAACTATAAATTGTTCTATTTTAGCAGAACAATTGCAACAAGAAATCAATAGCTGTTGGTTGAGAACAGCGGAAATATTTATTCATTCTTTAATTTGATTGTTATTTCACATACATTAAAAAGAACTTTTAATTTCATTTAAAATACTTTAAACAAATTTTTCTTATATAGAATAAATTTTTTGAAATTACATGATTTAGTTTTCATTTCTTTATTGACAATCTTCGAAAGGCTTTCATCTTAAATTGTGATAAAATTGAATTGAATATTTTTTTCCAAAAGGAGTTTCTTGTAGAATCGCATTATGAAGTTTTGAAAATGTTACAATCAATAAATCAAAAAGTAATTATTGTTACATACTTTTCATACTTCCTTAAATTTTATAACGATTTCTCATTAGAGTGAGTTTGAAATTCTATATTTTTAAAAAGTAAAAAATTAATAAATATTTTATGAAACTATTATGAGACAATGAAAATGTAACCTGTTACATTCGCAATAAAAATTTTGAACTAATTTTGAAAATAAGAGGTTTTAATTTTCAAATATTTGCAGCCATTCTCGTTATACCCGTTAGTACCGATACTTATGATACCTGTGAATATTCACTCAATAAGATTTTAAAAAGAAATTTAAAAAGAAAACAGAGATTAGATCAAAATCCATTCAGATTAAGTTTTCCAGAACTCAAGTTTAGGTTGTTTTCACACAAATCAAGAAACTTTAAACATCTTAGAAAGGGATTTCACTCCTTCAAACATAGGAGGTGTCCATTTCACTAAAGCCAATAGCATATTATTGTAACTAAAACGGATGTAAAAATCTGTTTACCGACAAAACTTTTAATTAACTTTCTTAATTATATTTGCTTTTAAGATTGTTTCTTGACTTGATTTTCTGATAAACGTCTAACGTCTCATATTGCTCTCGTCCTGTCTTTCATCAACAATTAGATGAGAATTGTATAGATGTAAAAAATAAATTATCAATTTTCAAATTTCAGAGTTTCAAATTTATTGAAGTGTTTATCAGTTAAGTCAAGAAAAAACTTATCCCACAACAATTTATAATATTGATACAGTTTTATTATCAAAAGTTCAACCAAAACAATGAAAAATTTCTAATATAAAAGATGAATAACTATTAGTTTAAACGAAATGTTAACTCTTTATTAGAAAGAACTGTAGATTTTATTTAACTAAAGAATAAAAGTTAAAAAACATTTTCAAATTAAAATTATTTGAATATCTTAACGTATTAAAAATAACAACACAAAACAATTTAAAAAAGATATTGTTATGAAAACTGAATTCTATTAAAATACGAGAATATGAATTGAATTGATCTCAAAAATAAAAATTTATTTTGAAAATAAGTATTTACTGCATAAGAATTAGAAAATTTGAAAATTAATTTTTTAGGTAATTTCACTTTACGTGGAATTCAAAATAACATTTTGAGTTTGAATGGCTTTTGACAATTCAAAATCTATTTCAAATGCCGAGAGTTTTTGAAAGAACGAATTAAACTCTACCCTGTAATTGAAAATTGGAAGGACTGTTACAGTATTTGTGCAATATTTACTGCAATAATTAATTGAGTTAACGAATTAATGAAACAATTAAGAAAGTGAGTTCTGTCTGCAGATTGACTCTTCATCACTAATTGAATCCAAATTGAAAAGTTCACGCTTAATCTTTGTGAGTATTGTAGACAATACTTCTTTATTTATTTTTGCTGTCATCCATGGATGAGAAAATATCTCTTTCAGAGACGGTCTATCGCTCGAACACATTGAAAGGCATTTTCGAATGAGGTCTCGACATTCTCTTGATAAAATTCTGTGAAATCTTACATTTGCTGACAATATTTCTTCTTCTTTTTTGAACGGAATGTCTCCGCACACCATATCATACAAAAGGATACCCAATGACCAAACAGTGGCGGATCGACCGTCATATAGATTATGTTTAATATATTCAGGAGGATAATACAGTGGTGTTCCAGTGAACTCAGAACAGACACTATTCGCCAAGAAATCACCAGAACCAAAGTCTATTATTTTCAAACATAGAGTACTCATATCAAGAAGAATATTCTCAACCTTAATATCTCGATGAATAACATCTGCCTCATCGCATGCAATTATAGTTTGGACCACTTGACGAAATAAAACCTGCGATAACTGTTCTTCAAGAAATCCAATTTTTGTGATGAAGTCAAAAAGATCTATTGAAAATTCTGGTCTTTCCATAACGATTACATATGAATCTTCATTTTCATACCAATCGTATATTTGAATTACACCAGAAATATGGTTTAATTTTCTCAAAAGACTTATTTCGAGAGGCAATCGATTCCCATCGCACTCATCCCAACCCTTCACTTTCTCTTTTAAGATGTGTTTGATTGCAACGGGAGTCTTATCTCTTAGTTTATATCCATCATATACTGTGCCAAAGCCTCCTCTGCCTATTTCTGGCCCTACTTTATAAACTGCTTCAAATGATCCTTTTATACTTACATATTCATCGGTTTTCATAGTACTCACAAAATTGTTATAAATTTATGCACAAACGAAAAATCAAAAACCCTGAAATTTTTTTTCAAAAATCATATTTTTAGCATTTATTACTATAAAATAGCATATAATATTCCTTAGACTTACAACTGCACCAGATATTTAGCTTATGAGTTATGATTATTAAATTTGAATAGATTTTTATTGAAAAATACTTTACATAAAAATGAATTGTTTTGTCAATATTTTAAACACTGAGACATATTTTTAAATAATGCATATACAAGCTTTTCGAATTTTTTCGCAACTACTGTTAACTTGAAAATCTGATGTCGGTTTTATTAAAAAGAATATGCTTCGCTGATTTCAATTAATTTTGTTGATCATTTCATTTTAATAACTTTAATTTGCAGTTGAATTAATTATGGATATCCTTCACTTTTTAAATGTAAAATTTTTTCCCTTGAAATTAATTATTCTATGTTTTAAATGTTGATCCCTTGTTTGAGTACGAATTACTTTGAAAGATTGCCACCTTTTGCTTTCATATTTAGTTAACTTAATAAAGATACAGACAATAAGTGAACATAAACACTTAGGATTCACATTTGATTGAAAACTTAAATTAATAGTTATTGCGATGAAATAGTCTCCAAAGCATTTAGAAAGTGTTATTCATTAAGATTTTTATGCTCTAAAGCAGATGGAAATACACTTCTTAGGCTCTACAAAAACTATATTTTGCCTGTTCTGGAGTTTTGGAACATTATTTGGCTTCCAAACAAATCACAATCCGATAGAATAGATACATTTTAGAGAAAAGTCACTAATTCTCATTGCTTTTAAGATTTTTTCAAGTCATTTAAATTATGCAAAAAGATTGAATAAATTAGGTTTGAAATCATTGACTGACAGACGAAATGTTAAAATACTTCATTTGGTTCAAAGAATTAGAAATAATAGCAAATCAATTCCGGAACAATGGAATGCACGGTTTGAATTCATAGAAAATAATAGGAACGGAACTAAAATTAAAAAAGAAATTTTGAGAATATCTAAAAGTGATAAAAATTTGTTTAATTTTGGTGCTCATCTTTTCAATGAATTGTCTTTAAATATAAGAAATTAAACAAATTAAAAATGGTTTGATAGACTTGCAAGTAACTTTTACTTATAATTTAATTTTACAACTTTCTATAACTTATTTTATGTCTTTTAACCACAAGTTCTCAAAAAATCATAAAGATTTAAATTAATGAATACAAGTAATTCATAAGTAAAAAGTCTAATTTATAATTTTATTGAAGTTTTATCTCTCATTTTATATTAAAATTGAGTTTATTTCAAAATAAATTTTACATCACTCTTCTTTTTTTTTGGTGACAAAACTTATGAAATCTTAAAATATGAAAGTAGAATCCGTTCGAAAATGTCTTCAATCATAACTTTTTAGCTATGTAATAAAATTTAGTAAATATTTATTTGAAATAAAGTGATTATAAAGTTCAAAATAAAGCCTACTGTGAATTTATAGGACCCTTCTGTCTACAAATATGCCCAATTTAGTCTTCACAACTTTCATTAATATTTGTGAGGGTTTTTATCTATTTTTTTTCACTCAGATAGATATTTTGCCTGATTAAAAATCAAACAATGGAATAAAACTTTGATCTTGATATGTTTTTACGCATATTTGCTTGAATACTTGTTATTCTAGACAAATTTTACATGTAGAGCATATCTCGAATTTCAGTGTGAATCAAATGATTTTTCGACAGATTTTAATTTCATATTCTAGTTTATTGTATATTCCCACACACGTACGTTAAATCTGTTCCTGATTTTATTGACAACTCTTTATGTTATGCGTGTTCTGCTGATAAGTTGTTTGTAATTCAATTCAATAACTTTTATTTTATAACTGAATTTTATTTGATTTAAAATTTCTCTATTTTAAAGTCTTATATCATGATAACATTTAAATCTTGAAGATTATATTTACAAAACTTATATATTTAATATTAGTGCCGTATCTACTGAAGGAGCCCAGAGGGCTTGAGCCCTACAAATTTTTAAGATATTTAAAAGCAGATTTTTAAACATGTAAAAATGATTGTATTCTAAAGTTTAAGACTGTATTT
>JAQFZT010001388.1:0-15462 GCA_034696325.1 Camisiidae sp.
AAGTCAGTAAAAGTAGTTGAGATAAAATCGATTTAGTTTAGGAATACTTCAAAGTGTCTTTAATGAATGTGACCAATAGATAGTATCTTAATTTATATGAATAGATCTATTACTAGAAGAGTTTCTCTTTTTGAATCAACTCAAAAGTTTTCACTTATCAGTATTACTGTAACTTTTGATAAGTATGTTTTGTCTGCTTTCTATTTGATGACTAAAAGAGCATTTCAAATGGCTCTTCATTCCATTGTTAGCTTTTAATTCATAGCACTGGATAACGACTTCTTATTAAGTTGTTCAACAATACTTCACTTCATACAAATCAGTTGTTGATCTCAAAACAACAGTAAATCTCTCAACAAATTCTGCATTTTCGAGTCTTTTCAGGCTATCCTTTCATACTTGAAGATATTTGAATAAAATCAGAACATTTAAAGCCGTTTTTTCGTCACATTTATGTCTACAAATTCTTGATTATTTTTCATTCAAAAAGCCGTTTCATATTCATTAGAGAATTAATTTGTAATTCAATGATTTCAAATAGAGCTTTCTTATAGAGCTCTTTAGAGTCAACTGTTTTTCTTCATTCAAAATGTCATAATTTATATTCATTAAAGAAATGGTTCAAAAGCAAAAAACTCTGCATCTAAGACAAGATCTTATTATTCTTAAGAATTAAAAATAAGTCATTCAATGAATAGAAGAAATCAAACAAGTGTTCCAATGAAGTCAATTAATAAAATGATCTTTAAAAAGATTCTCAAAGACATGAAGAACTGAAGAAATTGATTAACTTCTGAACTGAGTTTTTTTGTTTAAAGCAAACTTTAGTAAATAAACTCTAAAATCCTGAGTTGGTATCTCTATTTGTCATGGATTCAGTCAATATATTTTCTTTTCAAAGAGTACAGTGTATTGAACTGCGGAAGCACTTCAAAGTTCTCAAGTATATCAAAGAATGACTTCATAAGGAAAAGTTTTTGTGAAAATTTCGCTGGAGATTCGATTGTGTAAACAGATATCAATAAAAGCCTTCAAAGGCCATACATTAGAAATGTTAGCCAACTGTTCGTGTCTAATCAAGTCATAGAGAAATTAGTGATGTATCAATACAAACATTAATCTATGGTAACAATATATATAAGTAATCCAAGTCTTGATTGAGCAAAACTTAAGTTAAAAAGAAAATTTTGAGAATTATTTATCTATTCTCTCGATAGCAAAGATGTATTAATCAATTTATTTTCTAATTAATCTGACAAGACTTATAAAGAAATGCGCGAAAATTGCTGAATAGAGTGCTAGCAATGAGTTTTGATATTTATTAGAGTTGAGACTTGTGCTGATGTCAGTCTGACTATAATTAGAAGAAGAGCTTTATCACAAGGCATTTGACGAAAAATAGAAAATACCTATTAGACAAAGGCTTAAGTTTTGCTAATATGTGCGTTTGGCTGATCACCTCGTATTAAGTTATGGCCATTTTTGTGATCTCTTGTTAACACACTTGACATAACTAATACTAGTGATTAGATATTTGACATTCTAGAGTTCGATTTACTTGTCAATTCAGTCACGATTCTCTATTGCGCTCCGAATCGCAATCAATTTTTATATCGATCTTTTCCACTTCTTTCAATTTTATAAATAATCAAATTCTCCGGTTCAAACTTTATGTAATGAAATTAACTTCTATAATCAAGTTTAGTTCAAATGTAACTCTTATTTGCAGTTTATAAAAAATTATGGAAATAAATCTCTTATTACATCGTTATAAACGTATCATTATTTCAAAGTTTGCAGTAATTATTCTGTAGGAGTAATAGATAAATCATTTTCATTATTTATTTCTCAAACAACGCGTAGAGAGTTGTAAATCAATAGTTAATCACATTTTCATAATTAATTTTTAAAGAGATCTCATTTGCAAACTTTTAGCATAAATTTCCGATTGAAAATATGTGCTTTAAAGTGATTGAAGTTTGGATTTGAAGTGTTAAATTCTAGAGATAAAACGTGAAACAGTTCTGTTGGGATTAATTCGTTGAAAAGTTTCGTGAAAACTATGAATAAATATTAAGCCTACTTAACATCTAATCGAATTGGAATTAGAAACTAGTATTTCGGGAAAACTTCAATAACATTATATTAACATAATTTTGTGAACTTTTAATACAAGACTTACTACTGTTTGGAAATAATTAGATTCATTTCGTTCAACAAATAAAATTTGATCTTTATTTGTAAATCGTATAAAATAGAAAGTCTTGTTATCTTTACTCTCAAAGTATTCATTAAATTAATGTTTTTCGCTTTAAGTTAGACAACAATATCACATAATGATAACTACCGAAACCAAATCGAAAAACATCAACTTTTTATTATAGAACGAGATTTTTTTGTTTTCATTACTCAACTTTTGAGCTAAAAGTCATTTTTAGACCAATTGAAGTGAATGAAGAAATGAAATACTACTAAAAGAAATGAGAAAATATAAAGCGTAATAAGTTTTGAAATTTATACAATTAGTGATATGAATGCCTCTACAGATTATTCACTTGAATTAAGATAGTTAAGTGCTTTCATGTGTAGCTACAAATCATTTGATTACTACTAAGACAATAGTGTAATACAACTTTTTTTACGATTGTATTTTCCATTACTTGCACACATTTCACGCATTTCACACATTGTGAACATAAAATGTTTTAAAAATTAATTCGTTTAATGAATGGCATTATTTATTCAAATTTAAAGAGGTTTTAAGCTATGATTTTTTTGTTCAAATTCCGACACCTTTTCAAATAAATGCTATGCTTTTAAATAAAGATTGAAAGATAAGTATACTTTATGATAGCATTCTTTATATGATTTCAGGTGCACTTTTCACTGACGATGAAAAAGATGGGTCTTCAGAGCTGGCATTCAAGTATGCCGTCTATCGCATCAACAAAGATCGCACACTATTGTCAAACACAACATTGATTTACGATATACAATACGTACCGCGTGAAGACAGCTTTCACGCCGCAAAGAAAGGTAGGCATTCAACATATCTCTTATACCAAAATAGAGGTCGAAAGACATGTTGATCAATGCTATGATTTTGAAAAATCCTAATTTTCTTATCATATATTTTAGTTTAATCAAGAAAATAACACTTTTTAATTTATTGCTTCATCAATCGATTTATATAAATCTCTTTCAATAGAATTGATTTTGGATTTCCTAAACTAAATCTGATTCGTATGTGAACATGCTTTTTGTCTTAAATCGATTCAAGAAGACTATACATTAGCAGTAAATTTATTATCAGAATCTGTATTAATATGAATTGTTACAGATTTATGATAAATGTCTTCATAAATTCATTATTTATGTTAATGTATTGAAATCTTTGAGCAAATGTTTACTTATTTGATAGGAATAATAGAAAAATATTAATTGAGTGATTGGATACTGTGTTGAAGTAGTTTTAAGATTAGACAAGAAAATGAGAAAAATAATTGAATGCCAATAAAATCGATTCTAATAAATGGTTTGTATCACAAAGTAGTACGTGATATATTAAGATGTTCTCCTTCAGTGTTAGTGTGAATCTGCAATATTTCATCCATTTATGAAACATTAATAACTCAGATTTCTATACTATCGCCTTCTCTATTATATTGGATCTGAGCTTAATGTAGTTTTTAATGGATAGTAAATATCATAGAGAATAAGTGTTATACTATCAGAATGTATACACCTTTTAAGGATACAAAATATGATGAAAAAAATAATAACTCATAATCGAGTATGAATTTTACGGAGAAGATTACTCTTTGATAATTAGGTTTTTTGCATTAAAAAGTTCATCAAATCCATCGACTTATAAATAATTGTTATGCAATGGAGTATTAATTCTGTGAAAGGCATTCAATTTTCCAGTTCTATTCATTATTTTCTTCTAAATAATTACAATATCTCAAGGCATAGAACACTTCTCTATTAATAATAATCAGTTAAGCATGACTTTAATAATGTTCTGAAAGTTTCTTTTTAATTTTGTTCCAAATAAAATCATATTTACACAAATATTCCGGTCATTCAATGCTTACACAATGGCCTATATTTGATTTGAGATTTAATTATGTTAGCCATACAGCTAACTATAGAGTATTATTAATGATAAAATAGCAAAACATGAAAAATATAATAGATATTTGGGTAACAAAATAAATTGGATGCAGAGATCTATCTATGATGACACACATATCGCAAATTGCAATACAATCCAATGCAAAGGCTTATTCATGATATTCATGCATGTAATAGTGGGTATCACACATCAAAAGTCAAATATAGGATAATGTAAACGATAACCTAAGAGGAAAACATAGAATAAATCTAACTATCTCTTCAAACATCTCTTCAACAAATTATTAATGGATAGAACTTTTTCAATTATTTCATTATGGAATATGAAGCCTGATTTGAATTACAAAAATTTCATAAATGGTTCACATTTTGTAGAAGTATTTAGATTTCAAGTTCTTTAACTGTGGAATGGAAGTGGAATATTATGATGTGTTTTTGTAAAATTACATTTTCATGTACAGTTCATAGCAAATTAGAGTGATTTTTTAGATGTAAAAGCTCTTCAAAGTTACCCGAATGGTCGGGTATTTGTTTTTGGACCGGACGGTCAATGATTTATAACCCATTATATATGGAAGAAACAGGGTTTTCGTGTAAAAATCAATTAAAATTAAGCTCTCCATCACTTACTCCATTTGCTAAGAACTATTTATCTGTCACCTCCTGTAGAGCTGAGGCTTTCTTTAGCTTTAAATAGTGAATTATCGAGATTTTTAGCATTGTTTTATATGAACTTTTAAAATATTGTTAATTGACGTGAAGTCTATGCAATAACTCAGAAAATAATGCGCTGTTAATATTAATCTGTTATATCCTATTCACAACTTCTTTAAAGTGAAGAGAGTGAATAGGAGGTGATAAC
Source organism: Camisiidae sp. (assembly GCA_034696325.1). Taxonomy (NCBI): domain Eukaryota; kingdom Metazoa; phylum Arthropoda; class Arachnida; order Sarcoptiformes; family Camisiidae; species Camisiidae sp. The sequence goes on from JAQFZT010001388.1 coordinate 5,000, forward strand.
TAGTTTTTCTCAACTAATCAATAATAAGTCTTTTGAGTAACAGCAGTGAAACACTTACAAATTTATACGAAAACACACAAATTTAGATACAAACTAATCTTTAAAGAAGACAACATTATTGTAAAGATGGTATTGATATATTCTTATTATATATTAGGGAGGAGTGCGGGCGAGAAAGAAGACCTGTTCAAAGTAGCCTCAAAAGTAGTTCAAAACCTCCGGCCCGACTTATTTTGGCTCTCAGGTCCAGCCGCCCGAACCCAAAAGGTCGAAAATGTCAGCTCGAAAATTTTGAACATATCTAGTTTAGAGAAGGCTTACAATACATAAGTTTGTTTATAATAGATGAAATATGAGAAATGTGCACAGAGGCGTACACTTAACTTTTCATTTTGAAAAGTATCCACTTTTGGGGGGATTTCACCTGTTAGTCATTTTTCCATTGACACCAAATAATCAAAATGCAGATCTGACACACATTTTTCTAAATTTTGGTGTCCGTTTACATGATTTTGAGTATCATTATTAATACTCTGATATGAGTTTCACTTTTACTTCATCATGACTTGTTTCATATTAAAAATGGATAGTCTTCAAAACCAATATAAATAATAGCGAATAATATACAGGCCTAGAATCATAAAGAGTGCATAGCTACAGAAAACATGTGATGGAGAGCATGCTGTTATGCTTAAGGGGTCGTTTTTTATACGATCTCCATATAACAACGTGTTCATTTACTACGCTAGTGTTTGTTCTTATAGAAATTTGAATAAATTATCAATTGTCTCTTAGACGCATCCCTCCCAAGTCAGTTACTCCAGTTGCTATGCACTCTTTATCATTCTAGATCTGTATATATATATATATATATAATAGTGGTTTTCGAAAGTTTTAGTAATCTTTATAATGCATTGTCTCATAAATTATAATAATTAAAATACTCTAGTATTGCTTAATGTGAATGTGGTTTTTAAAGTCCTCTCAACAAAATTTAACATATTTATTATTGTTATGGCTTATCATTTATTACACAAAATTGCTTAATGCAGTTCTCTATTTAGTATGACTTGTTTGAAATGCTTTATTATCCTATTTATCATCAAAATATTTTACTTTAAGACAAATTATGCGTTCGTGTGTGTTGAGGTTGAGAGGCTTTTAAGGTTATTCAATAGTTGAAGAAAAAGCTTATCCAATCAAGTTTTTAAAAAAATCTCTTATAAAGAATTTGATGAAAAAAATTTGTAAAACCTCTGATTTTAGTTGAATAAATAGTTTGATGAACACAAATAACTCAAGTGAATAAATTGAACTTGAAATGAACATAAAAATAAGAGAGAATTCAAACTCTAATCTCCATCTATTAATCTGAGATGAACTTATGTTTTTCTATCTTTATATAAGAAAACTTAATCACGTTTAATCTGCTTAACGTTTTGTCTGCGGAAACAAAAATTTTTGCAACTTCTATAATGTTTGGATTTCCTGTTTATCTTTAAGAGTTTAATACTTGTTGGTCTCCTTTATATTAAATGTGATATAAAATGAGTGCATTTATAAAAATCTTAATCTGTGAAAGTAATGTTCACTAAACACAGGGTTCACTAAACATGTTCTCTATTAAAACTACGGTTCATATTTAGAAAGAATATTAAATTTGAAAAACATTAATTTTATTCTTCAGCCAAATAAGAGTATACTTTAATTTTTGATGTTTACAAACTTGTTCAAGAATGACATAAATATTTATATATTTTTAAGTTTCACTAGAGATTAGAATAGAATAATTACCTTAAATATAAAAAAGAGCATAAATATGAAAGGGGTTCCCAATAGATTGAAAAAGTTTACGATCCATGAATATCTATTTTATGCAGATTTTTCAAAAGCAATACAGGAAAGTGTTTTCAATGCTCCACTTTTTCTTTGGGGATCAAATCAAAAGAAAGTATTGGTGAACATCAGGAAAGATTATTTGACTTATTCAATATTTTTATCATATATATGTCTTCCTTTATTCGATAGATTTATGTCAAACTGCCATAAATGACAAGAAATGGCAAATATCTTGATTGCTGTTTATATTAAGGGAAAGATGAAAGAGTTTAGAGTCAACAAAATATTATAATACTTGAGTTTAATTATACATTTTAACAATATCTTAATTTTCTGCTACTTCTATGCAAATATTTCTTTTATTCATTTGTCTTCTTTGTGGCCGAGAAAAGACTCTTTTAATCAACTTTTAAAGATAAGAGAAAAAAGAAAAATTGTACAACAGTTTCAGCATAAGACTAACTTGTGATGAAAAAGATGAACAAATCTAATGGAAAACAGAGAGAATAAAATACACACCACTAGTGGAAAAAGTAAACTCTATTATAAGTAGAAACCATTGTTCGAGCTTTAAGTCTTGCAGTTGTGTAAATGGCGTAACCATTAAACTAAAGGGTCAATAAAACTATATATAACTTCGAAGTGAAGCCAACGTTTTTTTAGAATCAGATTTCATCTAAGGATACAATTTCTTTGTTACAGAAAATGGGTCTTCAGCTAATTTTTCAGAAAGTAGAAGATTTGATCGCAATTTCAAAAAAATCAAGTTTTTAAGTAAAGATTTTTTAGATAAATTAGTGTTCAAATATTTGAACTAAACTGCGGCTTAAGTTATCCTGTGTTTGATTTTTAACCTAATATTTCGATGAACACATTGGTTTTGAACTAGTGTTGAACAAAATCGAAAGATATCTCAATCAATTTGAAAGTCATCTGAAAAGTCAAGTCAAGAAAAGAAAAGTTAGAAATTTTTAGACTCTTGAATTTGAATTAATGTTTTTTCATAATCTTTGTCTTTTAAATTCAAAGCTTTATTAAGATTTCAAAATTCAAACAATAAGTATTGAAAAACTTAATTAAAAGAAAGTTTTTCATTGTATAAATTTTAGAATAATAACAATAATAATAGTTTATTCAGTCTTTGTCAACATAGAGCTAAGTTTGGATAACAAATCCATAACTTTTTATATTTTAAAGGATCACAAAATGATTTAATTAAAAATAACATATAATTGTCAAATAAAATATTGATCTAAAAGTACGTTATTATTTTGTTTCTGGACATTTAAAAGTCTTTTTACAATACGTATTCACAGGATTTTAATCCTAAAAATTTGAGCCTATTTTGAGAGCTGAAATCAATTTTGAAAAACTCGAAACAAATCAATTTTGTGCATCTATTTTGCATTTTTGGATTCTATTTATTCGAAAAAGACAATCGAAATACACTTGAAATTAAAGACTTAAAAGCTAATGAACACTAGTTTGAAATCTGTTTGATTTGTTTTATACTGTTAGCTCTCAATAACAAAAGTGAAGTTAGGGTTAGCGGCAAAACATTTCAATAGAAAAGAACATAAGAAATGGAAAAGAAAGAGAAAGAAACACTAATACAAATGAAACAGTGGTAAAACATATATACATTCCTTTTTTCGGATTAAATGTGCATTTGATTTGTGGGCCGTTCGGCTGACCAGTGATCGCATTGCTTTGTTCAGCGTTTTCTCTACATTTAAACTTTATTTGAGCGTTAAGTAAAATGTATTACTGGTGAGAAAGCTTCTACTGTTTGAGATAATGAATTGATTGGTTCACCATAAATTAGTACAAAAATCAAGAATCAAATTATTTAATTAAGACATTCAAATGTTTCAGCTATTGTTTTCAAGTTTCAAACATGGAATAAATCTAAATTCAATGGTTTATCAATGTTTACATTTAAAAACTATGAGAAAAGTTTTATTTAATTCCAAAACTTTAGTAGAGTTTTAATTTTTAAATCTTGTTTTTGATCAAAATAGTAATAAATTATCTCAGCAAAGAATAGGGTGACCACATCTGGAAAGCCCTAAATCTGGACAAAAAATTTTTTAAAGGGGAATCAAGGTATAATTTTTCAAAACTTGTCAATACCAAAGAGGGGACCCTTATAATGAAAAAAGACAGGATAGCTCAAGTCTGGACAGTCCAGCTCAAATCTGGACGTGTGGTCACCCTAGCTAAGAATAGTATTTTTGATTAAATTTTTTAAATCAAGGTTAAAAACGTTGAGTTTTTAAACTATCGGCATCTGATCTTTATTACAGAATTTTATTAAAAACGTAACCTGTAATGGGACCGCATTTTAATCTAAAACTTTAATCATGAATCTGAATAAGAATTTGCGAATCTTCACATTTTTCCATAACTTTTTGATCATGAATGAAGCAAATTAGAAAAGTTCGCTCCAAGCCTTCAGGCCTTCTTTCCATTAGTAATAAATTAAGAATAGAATAGTAAGAAAAGTAATAGAATAGAAAAAATATAACAATATTAGACATAAATTTTTTGAATTACTTATGCATTTCTTATGATTTTATTAAAAATTTATGAATTCTGACATAAGTAATTAAAACTTAAGGGCTTAAGATTCATAAGATCTGAAAGAAATAAGTGAAAAAACTGAGTTCGGATTGAATTTTTCAGTTTCTTATTGAATGACTAAAATTGATTGAAACATGTTTAAGCAGTTTTTTAAGCAGTTTTTTAAGCAGTTTTTTAAGCAGTTTTTTAAGCAGTTTTTTAAGCAGTTTTTTAAGCAGTTTTTTAAGCATTATAATTTCATTAATTTTTAAGCTCAACTTATGAACAAAAACTAATGAGAAAATGTAGTACAGGTCTTACAGTTGGCCGATGAAAGATATGCATTGATCCCTACAGATCAAGTGATAAACTCAGATCAAACATGAGGGAAACTTACAAATCTTAATGAGTATTAGCCTCGAGAGTGGTTATCAAACCCTTATGAATCCGCATCACTTCCTGAGTGATGGATACATATCTTTCCCCGACTAGCTGTACGTGAACTTTCAAATTTTAATCGATTACTGATGCAAAACACTCATCAAGTATGAGATTTTTCATGTTCTCAAGTAATAAAATCTAAATCATTTTCTAGTAAAAGTAAATTATAAAATAGTCAAAGATTATGATTAATATTCTTTGAATTTTTAAATTATAAATTTTGCTGAAGTAAAACTCACCGTTAGTTAAAAGTGTTGAAAAGCTTGAAATATGGGAATTGAGTTAAGAATATTTTTTGTTTAACCGATATTTATCTGAAATGATAACCATTTTAATAAATAATATAATAAATCATTTTTAGCTGTAATATGATTGCAAACCAAATTGAATGTTGAATCAATCTTTTATTAAGCCTGTCATCAAGTCGGAGGTGGTGTGAGTGCGATCTTTGGTCCACAAGATTCCTTACTTGGAAGTCATATACAAAGTCTATGTGACGCTCTCGACATTCCTCACATCGAAGCTCGTATTGATTTAGAGTCAGAAATAAAAGAATTTTCAATAAATCTTTACCCCAGCCCTACAATCATTGGTAACGCTCTTAGGGAACTAATCAACTATTTAAACTGGACCAAAATTGCTGTCATCTATGAAGATGATTTGTGTAAGTCAAACACTAAGCTCAAAAGTTATTTCTTTTGTCATATCATTTATTCATCTATTGTTAAACTTTTAATTATTTAATTCGTTTAAAACAATCACATTTTCAAAGGTTTCTATTCACCGAAACATAAGTTAATTAAGTATTCTTTGGATTGTTTTGGATACAGTTTTGGGTATAGTTTTGTTTGAATTTTTTGTCATGTGTACCACTCGAACAATATCTACAGAACTGCTAATGAGAACAAGCATTGCTTTTAGTCTTGTTTTATGGTAAGATTGATAGAGAAATTGAAAAGTTCCTCACCTCGGGTTAAAAGAATACAATCCTGATTCCCATACCTTTTATTGAGCTAATCATCAAAAATAACTAACTTATAAGCACTCACTATAGAAATAACAGTTCACAGCAATACAATGATCTTACGATGTTATGTTCCGTATCTTTCGATCATTCTCTGGAGCAAAATTGAATTAATTTTTCATAAATGGAATTCAGAAGTAACTCTTTATAAATCTGCGAAACAGAGCATAGCATTCAAGTATTTCCAGAAATAGTTTCATCAGTAAATACAATTATTTAGATAAAGCTTTTATCACATTTGCTGTGATTAAGTTAGTTAAAAGTTTGTTGAGTGTGTTGAAAGTGTTTTATATTTAGGTGATAATTATATACGATTTGATTTATTACAGCATTAATAAAACTACAGCAATTGGTTCGTCCGCCTCTGTCCAAAACAGTCCAATTCATATTTCGAAAGAGTGATCCCTCGACTTTTAGGGAAATATTAAAAGACGTTCGCACGAGAGGTATTTATAGCATAATCATCGATACCAGGCCTGAAAGTTTGCCTCAGCTCTTGACAGCTGTAAGTTTTCTTCAGTTCAATCATTCAAATATCACTAAATTATGTGCGATTTTTTGGCAGGTATTACAAGTTCAAATGAACAATTATAAATACCACTACCATTTCATAACTTTTGATATCGAAACCTTCAATTTAGATAATTTTAAATATAATTTTGTAAATATGACGGCCTATCGTATGGTAGACGTCGAACACCCATCAGTGCGTCAAACACTTAGAGATATGGAAAAGTTTCAGCCTATGGGACAACATATTCTCAACAAAACAAATGTGATAAATGTGAGCATCAATTTTATTAAGTCTAATAATAATAAATGAAAACTTTCAAAGTTTTCCCTAAACTTTTATTAATTAATTAAAAATAAGTGCGTTATAGTTAGTCTTCCATTGAAAATAATGTCATTTATAATTGAATTGGAAAAAGATCTGAAACATCTCTTGGAAATATGAAAACTATGGCAATTACTTAATGTTGTTGTGTTTTCATTGAAGTTTCATTACAAGATCAATATTAAGATTGCATTTGCCATTGATTAATGATTAGAGCCTAACAAAATTTTGCTTTGAATTATTATTCTTCATTATAATTAGACAGCACTCAACTTATTCTTTAATGTAGTGTTAGATTTAAGATATAGTGTATTCATTTTGTTTAATCTTCAAAATTATGAGCCAAACTTCGTATATATCCTTAAATAAGGAATCTTTACAATGAAAGCATTTTATCCAAACTATTTTTCAGAATTCATTATTGATTTTTAACAGCTATATAATAACCTTATAACTACTGTATGACTAGATTGATTGAGTTTACTTAATATTAAGCCATAAAAAGTTATTTTGTTTTTACAAATTTTGAGATTTTATTTGAAATGTATAAAGAGCCTAAATTTGACTCACAATTAGATTAAATTCTTGCTCTTATCTATTGATTGGCTCTATATCTTGCACTTTTATCCCTACAATTAATACTGAAGTTGTTTAGCTTTGATTATAACTTTTTGTTTATTGAGGAGATAACACGAATAAATGCGTTTAAGTCCAATTATCTGATGCCTTATTTACTAAATTAATAACTGTCGTCTCGATTCTCCTTTCAGATAGAACCTGCTCTTATGTATGACTCTGTTTATGCGTTGGCACGCGGTCTGCAAGCATTAGAAAGAGGGGCAACTTTAAGGCCAGTAAATGTGTCGTGTGATGAAGAAAATCCATGGAATGACGGAAGTTCGCTCTTTAATTATGTCAATGCTGTAAGACTATAAGACATGCTGTCAATACTATAAGCATTTTAAGCATATTAACAGAATTAGCTATTAGAGTGGCGTAATTGTAGCTATAAATCCAGATTATTATCTGCTATAGATTGCAATTATAATTTCGAGCCAAATATTTCTTCAAATAGTCAAAACTATAGCTTTTATTTTCATATAATTGAAAAGCATTGGAATTATTTGAGATGAGAAATAAATAGTTGAATGAGTCTCTAAGCCATGTTTGCTTGACGTACAGTTGTTTTGATTGAGTTGATTCTAATTTATTTCTGTATTTCTCTTGCTATGACATAAATTAAGGCTGAATTTAGGGGATTAACTGGAAAGATACAATTTAAAGAAGGGAGAAGAAGTACGCTCAAATTAGACTTGCTCAAACTCAGACAGCATAAACTTGAAAAGGTATAACATCTTCAATCAATACTTCCATTAATTTAATGAGAGCATAGGCTAAGCTTGAGCTTGAGCTGGGCTAAGCTCAGACTAAAACCGGAAGGTTTCCAAATAAGCTCAACCAAAATGAGTTTATGCTCTTCACTACATTAATACATAGGAAAACTCATGAATAACACTAGAAATGTTTGTTTTCTCGTTAAGACAAAATACTTGGCATTATTTTGTTTTTGGCCATAATTTAATTGAATGCTCTCTAATCTGTTAACCTAAAGGTCGGTGAATGGACCACTTCAAGTGGACTTAACATTACAAATCATGATGCATTCCATGAATTCGGCACAACTAACATAACTCTTAGAGTGACTACAATAGAGGCGACGCCATACGTCTTGAAAAAGACTGACCGAAATTATACAAATGGAAACGAACAGTTTGAGGGTTTCTGTATTGATCTTTTGCAAGCTATCGCTGATATGCTAGGATTTCAGTATGAGCTTTATCTGGTCCCTGACGGCAAATTTGGAGCTGAAAACACTACAACTGGAGAATGGAATGGACTCGTTAGAGAAATTATTGATAAGGTATAGGGTTCTAAACTCAACCACAAATTCTAATTAATATCTGTCTTCAATTAAGAGAATAAGTAATTCCGTTCAGAGGAATGCCAAACATACACTCAAGTCATACAATCCTTAATTACAATACAAATAAAAATACTCACATCAATGATATCGAGTCACAAGAGATAGCATATTGTCTACTATACAAAGCTTAAGCATAAAAAGCCATGTTATCTAAAATGGACATAAAATTTACAGAATTAACAATTTATTAAATTAATTAATTGTCTTGACTTTATTTTGCATCTTAAATGAGTTAAACATACATAATATTCTATATGTGAAACTAAACTAATTAAGCATTAATGAAATGTGCAATTAATTAAATAGTTGTATTGATATGAAAAACTGTTCACAGAATGCAGACTTAGCTGTGGCCTCAATGACTATCAATTACGCTCGAGAAAGTGTGATCCATTTCACGAAGCCATACATGAACTTAGGAATTGGTATTCTCTTTAAGCTGCCCTCAACAATGCCAACGCGCTTATTCTCATTCATGAGTCCATTAGACGTTGATATCTGGCTTTACGTGATGGCCGCTTATATACTGGTCAGTGTGACCATGTTTATTGTCGCCAGATTTAGCCCATATGAATGGAAAAATCCTCATCCATGTGTTGCTGATAGTGATGTGATGGAAAATCAATTCTCAATGGCCAATAGTTTCTGGTTCACAATTGTCACTCTTATGCATCAGGGCTGCGACTTAAATCCTAAAGTATCTATTTCTTACCATATTTTCTTATCCATAGATATATTTCTTTATAGTAATGTAGAGTAAATACCTTTAAAAATGATATATGATATGATACCCTTACTTTGAAATGAATTTTTCTATACATTTCACTTTTAAGTAATAATGTTCTCATTGAATAAACTTGTTATAAAGGCGACATCGACTCGAATAATAGGAGCCATTTGGTGGTTCTTCACTTTGATATTAATTTCTTCTTATACCGCAAATTTGGCCGCATTCTTGACAGTTGAAAGAATGATAACACCAATTGAAAGCGTCGAAGACTTGGCCACACAAAGCAAAATATCTTACGGCACACTTGAGAGTGGCTCAACGATGACCTTCTTTCGTGACTCTCAAATCGAAACTTATCAAAAAATGTGGCGCTATATGGAGAACAGGCCCACAGTTTTCGTTAAAACATATGATGAAGGCGTTCAACGAGTGATTGAAGGCAATTACGCTTTCCTTATGGAGAGGTGAGCCTTTTATTTTTCAATTAAATACATGTTAATTTATAAACAAATCTATTTTTAGCACAATGTTAGACTTTAAGGTTCAGAGAAATTGCAATCTAACACAAATTGGAGGTTTATTAGACTCTAAAGGTTACGGAATTGCAACTCCAATCGGTAATGTACTTATAGTAATTGCTTTCTATTGAATTATTTTTAGAAATATATCTTTCTTTATCTAACTTTACTGTTTAAGTGCTAGAGATTTTCCAGTGCAAATCAACTTCACTCTATGTATTTGTGGTCAGAAAAAAATATTTCATGAATTAGGAGTCAGGTCTCACTGAGACTTGAAAGTTTCGAAATATTTTCTGTTTAAATTATTCACACAAAATTCGATAATTCTTTTAGAAAATGAGACGTGAAATATTTGAAGTTTTTCTAATAAACTATTGAATCAAAGTTGAATCTGAAAAAATTTCTTCTAAAATACTCGTAAGACACGTAAAGTAACTCTTATCAGACAAGTTAAAAATTGGTTTTATTTCGCAAAAGTATTTCATTGAATTGCAAAATATGTTGAGATAGGCTTAGAATATAGAGAAACC
>JAQFZT010001389.1:0-15460 GCA_034696325.1 Camisiidae sp.
TGTCCAACAAAAATGTATCATTAATAATATTAAACATATAATACTCAAAATGTTATAATTGAAGTTATAATATGTTATGTAACAAAAGGAGTAAATCATGTAAATTGACATCGAAAATGTGTCTAAAAATATCAAAGGCTTAATAAAATTAGCGCTTATTTCAATTCCTTCCTGGAATTCAATGAACTTTAAAATAGTTTGTTGTGTTAATATCAATACATTTTTGTTAGGTTTACCAACTTTTCTCTCGAGTTCTTCGATAAAAATATTGATAGTACTTACATATCGAGCATTAAATTCATAAAAAATACATTGAATTAATATAGTCCATGAATTCACGTAAAGTGAAGCTAAAAATATCTGAAATTCATGACTTATAAGCAACTGTTTTTTAGTCAGCTCTTTATAAAGTTCCATATATTTGGAATCAGATAAATATAAAGCTGTCATAAAAATAGACAAAATTATAACGAATGAAGTGGATATAATTGATGAAATGTAGTGATTATATTCTTCAATGAAACTTTTATTTTGATAGTCTATTAGTCTATCGTACAGATGAAAGATTTTCTGTGATTTGAGTTTTATGGCCACAAATGATATCAGTTTCGAGCCAAATATTAGCCAACACGAAATTTTCATGATTAATACACTTATTTGATCTTTTAGTTCAATAGAAACAGTTATCTGTATGAATATGAATGATAACGTAGTTAGTGTTATACCAGTTGAAAAATATCCGATCCATTTATTATCACAATTTATTCCAAATATTTTTGAAATGTGTCTGATCATTTTGATGTTTAATTTTGATCATTAATTTTTCAATTTATTTTTATCTGAAAAATAAATATAATGTCTTTGTTTTTTGAGAAGATATTATCTTTAGCTCAAAGGAAGCAGAGAATTCCAACAGTTTTTCAAAATCAGTATTTTATAAGTTTTGTATTGTATAACTCTGAGTTAGAGTTTATTACTTGTTTGACTGCTCGCAAGTAATTTTGTAATGAGAAGGAAAAAATGATTTGTCTCTTAAATATAATTTTCCTAATGCTTAGAAAAGGGTTTCTAGAAAACTATTGACATCTGCGCTTTACTGTAATTTATCGAAATGTAATGTAACACGGAAATTTATCGAAAGCACATTAAGCAGTTTTAACATTCATTGATTCCTTATTGTTATTTAATGAGACCTATGATATTTGTTTCTATTGTTTTAACAATTCTAATTCGTTATTATTCTTGAAATAAGATCTTTATAATTAGAAGTACCATAAAGTTCTTGAATAAAGAACAAATTGATATCTAATTGTCCTATTGATTTAAAGCCTGATAATTAAAGTATTAAAATTATTTTATTGATTTATACTAAAATATTTTATATAATATTGACTAAAAACAGCTCAAATATTGATTTATAATTTTTTATTTTTAACTAGTCCTGTGTATTTTTAAATGAAATTCAATGGAAGTTTTTCTTTGAAAAACTTTCAATAAAAATTTTCGAAATTTTTGATTTAAAAATATTTTTTTTAAGTAAAAAATTTTCATTACTTTAGTCTAACAGTCTTTTGGAACTTATAGAAATACAAAATAATGGAAAGATAAGTTTCAGTGGTTCACATGATATCGTCTTGAGTTTTGAAGCACCATCAAAAAAGTGTTTGGTCCTCCCTTTGATTTTTAATGAGCATACCATCAAAAATTTAAAGTTGCGATATATTTAATTAAATATTTTTTATGTACTAACTCTCCAAATATTGATTTATATTGATTTATAAAACTTGCAAGATAGCTTATTTTTGTGTGATTCGTATGCATCCAAAAATTCAAATCATTATCTTTAACCGCTCAGATATTTTTTATATGTAAATTTTAATACTTTAATAATGAGAGAAATTTTTCATTCATGTTTCATCTAATTGTACTTCAAATTTGCATAAAATTTATGATATGTTACTTAAAGTGCTACTTGAGTCTGTTTTACGAACTAAAACAAGATACTTTTGGTCAACTCAAGTTCAGGGTTTATGTTCGCATGTCTTTAGTGTAGTAACAAATAAAAGTATGTGTTGTGAAAGTTTTTTACATTTTTTTTGTTGAAAACTATTTTCTATTTATTGATGCAATACTTTGTCTGAAATGCAATTAATGTCTCACTTAATGAGTGCTATTTATCAAAACATTTATACAATTCAAATCTGATCATAACTGAAAGGAAAATTCAAATCAATCTCTGTATGAAATTTTGATCAATTTATTAAAATTAAGTGTTTATTTTGAAGAATAAAAATTTATTAAAGGTTTTAAATGTCATTTATTTCGTCATTTAAAAGTTTGAAATAAAGTTTTTTAAAGACTTCTCATTAAATACTCATTAATTAAAGTGTATAAAAGTCATAATTATTTTATAACTTTAAATGAACTTTTATTAAAGTTCGCAAAACCTTTTTAAAATCTAAATCTATTTTTGAGATAATAATGAGGTCTTGAATTGAGAACCATTTCAATTACCATTTGTTTGACTTGTAAAACTAGAGGAATCGGTGAATACTCTTAAAAAGTAAACGACAGTTCAGCTCAAGAATAATAGCAATAAAAGAGAATCACTTGAAAACAAAAACTTGAATCTAGTAAAATTTCAGGTAATTTTCAAAGAAATACCATTTAATAAATACGTGTCAATACATTGTATTTCATTACCTCATCATTGGAGACATGATTTCGTTTATAAGACATGCCTTATTGTCGAAGAAGTCGATGAAAAACTATTAACTGATCCCAAAACAGACGAAAGTATAAAATTTCTTAATTATATATTTTTTAAACTAATTTTTTTCTTCTTAAAACTCAAGGTATGACTGAATCTTATTATCGAAACATTTTAAAATTCAAATGAATTGATAACTAAAATAATTTGAATGCAAGAATTGAAAATTGATTATAAACTGAGTGAAGACAAAGAGAAACTTTGCAAAACTTATGACATTTTATAAAAAATAAATTTGATTACTTATCACTATATTTAGTGAATTCGTTTTGGTTTCAACACAAAAAAAGTTGTCATTCCTATCAATATTACTGAAGACTTGAATTTTGGCTCTCATTTTGAGAAAGAATTAAATCACACTTTTGTTTATCTATCGGGAAAAGAAAATACTTCTCAAGTCAATATCGGCATAAATTTCCGTCAACTTTCTCAATGTTTAAGACTATTATTCAACACATTATTTACTGATTCAAATCAATAGATTGTTAGACTCGAGCTCTGATAAATTATTAAATGAATCTTGCTCGAGCCCTGAATTTTGAATTTAAAAACTTCTTAAACTTGAAAAAAGTTATAGTTATTTGAATTTAAGTTTTTAGATTTTTTATTGAGTTAAGCAAAACCTTACTTTTAGGTCTAGTTTAACAATCACTATCCATAAGCTTTTAGGTTTTGAATCTTTAAACATATTCTTCTATATTAATTAAATTTTAATGTATTTTTTTGTTTTTCATAAAAGGTACGACAAAACAATCGACTTAATAGTTAGTAAGAAATTTACTGGTTGTCATCAGAAAACTAAAGGACTTATTCGGCAATAATGTGCGTTCATTTCAGCTCAAAACTGATAACTCAATAGCCATTAATTTTTATCTCGATTACGATTTTATAAGAGATATTGAAGTTGAAAAACTAATTTATGTTAATTTATTAACAATTTATGACGAGTTCTCTCAAAACAGTGACTCAAATGTGCAAATCTATAAATATTATGACATCGAAGTAAGTGATCATATTTCTGAAGAGTTTCTCCAAACAAATCAGAAAACCAGTTCAGACTTAGACTATGAAAATGGAAACTTTCATCAAAACTTTCAAAAGGGTATAACTTATGAAAAACTTTCGTTCAATGAGAAAGTGCTTGAATTTGATATGAAATGTTCTGAAGAACTCAATCGAAATGAAGAAGTTATTCAAACAGAAGGTGACAAACATGTCGATCAAAATGAAGATATTATTATAATAGAAGATAACAAACATGAGAATCAAAATGAAATATTTATCGATGAATTGGATGATAATTATGAAGATATTGTAGTCATTAATATAGTTTTGAAAAGAAAGGATAAATCAATTCGTGATACAAATCAAAGTTTCAAAAGATTGAGAATTTGAGAAATTTATTGCAATGAAGAGAATGAGATGAAAAGATGACAAAAAGTAGTTCTAATCGAAATCTACTGTTGATAAAAGACGGCCAGCACTACACAAAAGGAGAGTCAGAAAATACGCTATTTCTCACAAGTGCTGGTATAGAAAATTGGATTAAGGCTTAGAGAGTTATGCCTTCCTTATGAACCTATTATTTATTCATCGATGACTCGGGCCACTCAAACAGCTCAGATTATAAGTGATTATTTGCCTAAAAGACATCTTATCAGATGCGAATTTCTTCGTGAAGGACGTCCCTCAACATCTCCCGACTCGTTGACCATTAAGAGCACATCAGACCCGAGGATTTGTTATTTAAATCAATTGATTCGAAAATATTGTTTCAAGTTTTGAAGAGTTTCTAAAAAAGTTATTTTATGAAAACTATTTTGTTTTTATACTTTTCAAGTTTCTGTTGCACATAAACACCGAGTTTTTCTGATCCATATCTTAAAGTTTGTCTTATATCTATTGAATTATTTTTATTAAAGTTAAGATATTCTCTATTTATGACAGTTTTTATCAGGCGGCGAGAGTCGGCGTTTCGTAAATACTTCCAAAAAGCAGATCCCACTCAAAGTGAAGACTTGAAATACTTTGAAATACTTGTATGTCATGCAAATGTGATCAGATATTTTGTTTGTCGCGCACAACAGGTCTCACCCAAAGCCTGGCGTAAAATAGCTTCACATAACAATAGCCTAACTTGGATTGAAATGAGGCCCAGTGGTCAAGCGGTTGTTCTATCTCTTCACGATATCCAACACTTCACTCAAATGGAAACCACTGTTACTTAACAATTATTTTAACTCTGTTTTGTAAATTATTTTCATTATAAAGTTTTATATTTTAAATAATTAAACATTAAATTTTGCATTAATTATAAAGAAGTTTTTAAATTCAAAATAATAACATTGTTTTCTAAACATAAATTATTAATTACACAATTCTCGCTTTATTTTTAAATAATTTCTTGAATGAAATATTGAATATAATAGTAGTCATTGAGAAATATTTTTATTACTTATTTTGAAAAATTATGATAATGTAATGATAATTAATGAAAACAGTTTGAATGAATCCAAACTAATCAATGAGTTGTCCGCTTTTCGTCATTCAGATCATCACTTCTTGTTCTTCGGATGTTCTTCAGATCATCACTTCTTGTGCTTTTTAGGGATGTTTTCAGAGTTTACAAAAGATTTGGCCAATATTTTAGCTTTTATTAGATGAAAGATATTTTAGAAACTTTCAAAGTTATTATTATTTTACCAAAATATAAATGAAACCTTTTGAAGGAATCTTATCTTGAGGTAATAGAGCCAACTTTAATATTTTAATTTGCTGTTGAGGAGTGTATGCTTCGTGAAACATCTTCATGTCTTTTGCCACCTTCTTCTCATCCCATATCTTCGATGATGATGATGTTGGCTTTGATGATGAACCAGAGCCCCATGTTTGAGATGATGATGAAGAGGTTGAAGAACCAGAGCCTCAAAATTTTAAACATTTCATTTTCAACAAGTTTATAAAGTAACTTAAAAATCTAAAATTTTTAAAAATAGTTTCATTACCAGACTGCTTGTTTTTGTCCTCTTTCTTATACATCTTGTGAGTCAATTTTCTGCAACTTCTTAACTAACTTTAAAAAGTATTTTATTATTAAGTGTGAGTTTTGACTGAAACGTGTGGCTTTAAATAGTGGAAATGTTTTATGGTTATCGCTGGTTATTTTTTTTCATAGGGCTAAATACAGTCAAATAAAGTTTCGACACTAACTTATATTTCCAGTTCATTTATGATTAAAAAATTTTCTTATGAAAACTTAATTCTGGTTTTATGATGTAAAAAAGTGTTGAGTTTTCAATTAAGTTCATTTAAAGCAATTTACCTTTTTGAGAAAGGAATATTTAAAAAATCATTTTTCTATTAATGGATTTCACTGTATCTTAACTGTTGTACAAAAAATTCAAAGAACCCCATCATATTGTTAAAAAATTATAATAGTTTTTCTTCAAATCTTTAAAGTAACCGGATTTCTATTCTTTCATAAATTATTCATTAAGATTAGTTCAAAAGAAAACTTTCTCAAAAACTTTCGAATACTTTTAATTTATAGCCTAATGAATTGAATGGATTACCAAATTTGAAAGTCCTATTTAGAAAAAGATTAGCAATGCTTTATGTTGTGAGGAATCACTAATCTTTAAATTTATTAGTTTTTGTTCGCCGACAAACTTCATTCAAATGATTGAATTTATCCAATAAAGGGTTTCATATTTGGCATGCCTTATAATTAAAGAGGTGTTACAATTCTACGGCATTTAATGCTGAGATCTTTTAAATGCACTTTAATTAGATGCTTCAAATCATACTATTTATCTTTTTATTCTATTTGCAGGTAAATTCTTCTTCTCTTTTAACAGATAACTATTAAAGTTGTGATCAATTTATATTTATTGTTTTCAAAACTTTTCCAGAATCTAATAAACAGTACACGATAGTGATCCTTTCCTTGTAGACGCGCCTCTTAGACTAGAGAATGGATTACCTTTACATTAGACATATATGTTTGAAAAGTTTAGACATAAAGGTTGACAGTTGTTGAGCTGTAAATACGGATAAAACTAGAAAAAAAATTTTATCGGGTTTTCAATATTTTCACTGTTATAAATAAAATTTTGAATTGAAATTTAGTGAAATTGAAAATTTAAATGAATAAGAGTTTAAATAAAAACTTGAATAACATATAATTTTGTAGAGATTAAACAATTTTTTGCTTCTTTTTAGCAGTTTCATTATCCCAATCCTTTAAATTATTATTCACAATAGAATTTAGAGTATCATAAAATGATCTTTGATTTTCCGGAATAGCATATTGAAAACTTTTCAATGTTTTCAATTTTGCTGATGATATACCTCTGAGACTTGACTGTCTTGGCATTAAACTTAAAAAACTTTTACCTCTATTTTTCCAATTTTCCTTTTAAAATATTGTTTATTACACATTTTTTTAATTCTCCGAAATGACTTTCTTTGAAAAAGATTCGAACTCACCCTTTCTTACTTCATATTGTTTAATGTTCACCATTTTGAATTTTAGGGGGACCTTTAGATTCATCATTGAATAGAAGTATATTATTGAACATGACTTGTTTAGCTTAATTTTTTTCTCTGGATTTTTTTTATTAATTCCAAACATTGATCTGGAGTGTAAACTTCATGATCATCAGCAAATTTTCGACTAATAGCTCCATGTAAACAATCACAGTTATTAAAAGTATGACCTCTCTCGAGGAATTTCAAAGAGATCTTCTCTTGAAAAATATTAGGATCATTTATAATTACCACTAAATTGGCAAACAATGACCAGCTGTTATTTTCTTGAGAACAATTGTCCGACATATCACTATATTTTTCGCATTTTTACAATACTCAGTATTTAATAACATTAGAAGAAAATGATGTGTTCGCGAGAGTTGAAGTTTTTTTTCAATTTGAGTATTGTTTGAGACGAAACAGAATGAATTGCCATTTGTTCTAATTTCGTAAAATGTTTGGTTCAATGTATTTTTTCTTGATGCAAAATAACTTTCCTTGATTTTAAGTTTAGGAATGCAAAAAATTTTTTGTGCTTCACATGTAAAAACTTTTTAACCGAATTTGAAGAAAGTGAATCTTCTCGCATAGCTTTTCTAGATGCATTGTCTTTTTCCCTGTGTTCTGAAAAAGCTGTACATTTAACACATTCACGTAGAATTTGTTCACAATTAGAGGTGTACAAAGTGCCCAAATGTCCAGCCCGACCCGGAAAAGCCCGACTTTTTTAAGTCAGGCCCGGCCCGGCCCGAGCCCGACCCGAAACTTTGCATTAACTAAAAATTCGTTATACAAGTCTCCGATTCAAGACTTCCACGAAATAATAGAGATTTAATGAAGTTTTATAAAGTTTAAATACAATGTAATGCAAAGCAACACATTACAAAATTCCAGAATCAAATTTTATATTTCAAAAAACTCTCATTCTTAAGAATTCTTTGACCTTTTCTAAAGTTCGGGATTTTTCAGGCAAAATCCTTTAACCCGAACCGGCCCGAATTTTTTGCCTCTTCGGCCCGACCCGAAAACCCCGACATTTTCAAGCCAGGCCCGAGCCGGCCCGAACCCGATGTACATCTCTATTCACAATTACAATCAATTTGAACACAACTACAAGCTTTATTTTCAAGAACATGGAGTAATTGTTCTTTACATACTATGCACTTATCTTGTGAAAGTTGACTTAACCCAATATTCATTTTTACGATATTTATTGAAATAAGCGAAATCACATATATTTGTATTTTCATTTTGTTTATCTATGCTATTTTCATTTTTATTGAAACGAGCCATAAAACCCATTAATTTTGAAAATTTTATATAAAGCTTAGTTGCATTCATTCTATATGTATCATTTATGTATAATCTAGTGGGGCAATTCTTCAAATTATAGTGACTGTTTTATGGTTCAAGACATTATGAAATTTTCTATTGATTTATTGAATTCGTACGAATGACTTTTCCAATAAATTTTATTCTTAACGACTTCATCTTTTAGCACAAATATGCGAATAGTATTGAAATTTTCAATATTTAATGTTACCATAAAAAAATGTCTGCAAACCAATTTGTGATCTAATTTATATTCCCATTTACATATTAAACCATTAGTTTCAAGTTTTGAAACATTTAAAATAATATAAATTTTGTAAATATTTAGTCTTCAATTGAACTGCTAATGAAAAAAATGTGCAGGTGTTAATCATGTAAGCATTACGTTTTTGGAACGTAAATTTTATACAGCCTAACTGTCAACCTTCATGGCTAAACTTTTGAAGCATATGTGTCTAATGTAAAGGTAATCCATTCCCTAGTCTAAGCGGCGCGTTTACAAGGAAAGGATCACTACGTACAGTTACATCAGCAATTCAGGTATGGGTGCGATTAAACATTTTTTTGGGGTTAAATATGAGGCTCAACATATCTGTAGGGCTAAAATTTAAACTAATTCTCAATTTTACAATCCAAAATTTTAATTATTTGAAATAGCTAGTTACGGTCATCATTATAAGCCAACATATTTGTAAACCTGTTTTTAAATAGTTTTCTATATTGTTATTTTACAATATCTTTTTTGATTGCAATTTATTCATCATTATGTGCTTCATGTATGAAATCTTGTTAGAATGGATTGCAAGATAAAATAGATTTAAATCTAGTATTCAAAGTTAAATTAATAAATAGTTTGATGCCATAACTTATTTGATTGAAGCATAAATTATTGTGCTTTTTGCTCGTTTATTTTGTTAAAACTAAACGTTAAAAATAAATGTTAAGTTTGTGTAGGATTATAAAAATTGTTTATCATACATAAATCAACTCAACACATTTCAAATTGTGTATCTGTTCATTAATTGAAAGCTCTCTTAAAATATACGATAATAACATTGAACTTTAACTTTTTTAAACGATTAAACTATTATTTCTTGATCAAAGTTGAAACAAACCCCATGTGTTCACTAATTCTATGGTGATTTTTTTGCATTCAATTAATTCAAGTAGTTTTCAATTGATAAAAAAAATTACATTTCACAATTTTCTATTTTGCTTTCAAATTATTAGTTTCAGAAATGTGTTAGACCTCAAAACATTTTCAACCCTATTATGGGATAATATCAAGGCTAACGAAAGCTTTCTGTATAACATTTTTTAAAATTGAGACATTTGTAAAGATTAAATTTTTCATTAAAGATTTATAAAAGATTAGATTATATAATTAATTTGAAATGCACTTCAAATTACATTAAAATCATTTAATTTGAAAAGCTTGAAAATTAATTTGAAATAAATGCCAAATATTTTCCTGGAAATCACTTGACAGGTGGTAGAGCTCTATTGGTTTTATAGTATGAAAAATAAATAAAAGGCTTTTATGCAGTATTCATACATTTGAAGGGAAAGTAAGTATTTATTGGTTTTGTGTTTATATTTTTCATAATTTTTTTCCAAATAAAATAAATATTGATTTAAAATAATAATATATTCTTAAATCAATAAATAATTTTGCATTAATTTCAATACTTTTTCGTCAATTTTTACAAATGTTTCTGAAAAACAATAAAAATTTATTGAGAGTTTAAACAATTATCTCATGTTTTGTTTTCAGTTTTCCATCAAAACTAAGAGTTTGTCTGTTTCTAATTAATGCTTCAATAGTTTTTCAATTGAGACACAAGTAATGGATTCCAAACTGAGAAAATACTTCACTTCAAAATTGATCGACAATAAGAATTTGCATTTCTGTAATAGTTGTGAATATAAGACAACTATTCAGAAAGACATGAGTTTTCACATTAGAAAACATATGAGAAATATATATCGATTTGTTTGCGATCATTTCAATTGCGAACAAGTCTTCAAAACTTCTGCAGCTCTTGAAGAGCACAGAAGTAATCATTTGTGTGGTTTCGGTATTCCTGGTATGGAAGTGATCGGTATCTGTAGACAAGAGACGATTAAAGAATACTATGATATGATTGTCGACAACAATCAATTCAAATACGTCTGCAAATGGACTGATTGTCAGTTTGCTATCAAACATGTGGACAAAATTCAAAAACATGTTCATCAGTCGCATGTCTGCCCTTATAGTCGAGAAAGTGGCGCAAAAAGTGGACGCAATTCAAGAAGAAGTAAATGAGACCAACAATTAAGCCTTAAATCAATCGTTTATTAAAACTAAAAACTAATTCAAATATTTGTTTTCAAATAATGTTTTCTGAAACTTAATCTCATTATTATTGATAAGATTTGTTCACTTAAAATGAGAGCTAAACTCTCATTAACTAATTATTTAATCATTTAATTAATTACTTTTTCGTGTATTTCTATTATGTAATAATGAGTAAAACTTTGTATTGAAAGCTAAGATAAATAAAGTATTTAATGCTTTAATCGATTCAATAATTATTGGATATTTAACTCAAACTAATTTTAATCATTATCTTAAGACTTAATCACATGATAAGTTAAGGAAAAATCTAATGAAATATATGAATGCAAAACTTGGTTCAATACAAATCGAACTGAAAATCAATTTAATAATAATTTTTCATTATTTTCAAAGGTATTACAGTTTTGTGTATTACGTGTATAGAAGTAAAGCGCATATTTTTTTTACTTAATTGAAGACTTTATTGAGTAATTGTAAGCTTTTTGTATAACTTGTTTGACTACTTCAGTTAAGATTGAAAGGCTCTTATTTTTGTTCTTGTATTTTAATTAAAAACAAATTAAAAAATTCACATTTTAGTATTGATTATAACTTAGATTTTTAAGCATTAAAAAGTGATAAAAAGTTTTGACTTTTAATGATAATTTTTTCAAAACTTCAAATCATTGATAACTCAAATAACTTGTATCTCTTTAATTGACTTAATTTGACTTTAATTTGATTTTTTGTCGAATTTGCAAATTTGACCACCAAAAGTGCTGTTTAAAGTAATATTTGGGGCAATCGCCCCAACTTTAGCCGTAGCCGTTATTATTCATTTAATAATAATTCATTCAAATAAATGTTATGGCTGTGCAAGAGTTAAGGGACGTTATTTATGGATTACCTTAAATACATGTAGAATGTATCAGGTAATCAGAGTCCTCTATAGAGCTATAGAGCTGTAAACAAACCAATGCATGGTTTCAATTGTTTTTAATTCAGCATTAATTAAGTTTTAATTGCTTTAAATGCAATTAATGTTTGATAAGTATTTAATAAATAAAGTAAATACATATATGAAAATTAGAAATAAAGTTGAATAAAGTTTGTATAAAGTTTATGATATAACAGTCCCTAAACATTAGATGAAAGGGATTCTTGGTTTGACTCCCATTGAGTGCAGTCAACTCTCACATTGAATCACTCTTAAAGTGATTCTTCAAAACCAACCATTAAATCATTATATCATTGATTTATATTTCTATTTATTGTAAAATCAATTGATATTCTATTTGTAAAGTCTCTTGAATTAATTAGAATTATCTGATTTATATTAAAGTATAATTTGTTTGAATTGAATTATTAAGACGTGGTTCGAAACCACTAAACATTTACCTGCAATCAATTGTGTCCGCAAACAAGTAATCGGACGGTCAGTCACATGAAAATGCATTTGAAAGCTCCCAAATCGTATTCAATCGGAGACATAATTATAAGATGTGAGCCATTAATTTATGGGGTTTCTCAACAATGCAAAGGAATTCGTTGTGATTATTGCCTCAGAATTAATACCCAATTGAAAAAGTGCTCGAAATGCAAACAAATGTTTTATTGCGATAGAAATTGTCAGAAAAACGATTGGATTTGTCATAAACTCGAGTGTAAACTATTCACAGAATTCGGTCATGAATTGAATGCGTCAGAAAATGTTTTCGATTACTATAAGCCAACAATTGAGAGATTATTAATTCGTTTGCATTTAATGATAAGAAATGACTCAACAATTGCTTCAAAAGGCTATCAATTGATTGATGGAAGAGAGATATCACTCAACGATATGGAATGCAATTTAGAAATAATCAGAAGTTTTCCAAAGAAAATGATTTTCTTCGACTATTTGTGTAAACGATTCCAGAAGTTTGGCATCGACTTCGAAGAAGAATCATTGTTTGAATTGTTCTGTTGTTTACAGAGTTTTATCAATCATCAAGCAGTTCAAGAACCAAATGCTTTGGATAAATGCACTCAAATACTAAATGGAATTGAAGATCAAGTTATGAATGGCGCACAACACAGCGGTTGTGTTTTTTATCCTTCAATGGCTTTCAGTCATTCATGTGTTCCGAATGCTTGTCGAATATCTAATGGCAATAAACTAGAGATCAGAGCCATTAAACCCATTGATATGAATGAAGAGATAACTATTTCTTATGCTGATTTAGAAGTACCTAAAACTGAACGACAAGAACAACTCAAAATGCTATGCATTCATTGTAAATGTTTGAGATGTGAGACAGGCTTTGATGTTTACGATAGAATTAAGTCATTGCTAATAGGAATGAAGTCATGTTTCATATCAGATACTGATGAGGAACGGAGAGAATTCTTAAGAATAGCCGAAGAAGCGATTAATTTGTTTAAAACAATTTATGGTGAATATAACCCGCAACTGATCTACAAATGCTTACACACAATTCATGGTTATTTCAAATATTTCAATTCATCTAAAAATAATACTAAAGATCTCAATACACTCACAGATTATATAATAGTTTGCATTAAAACAATGTACGGATGCGATCATCCATTATTTCATGCATTCAATCAAGTCATGAGAAAATATCAATTGAAATAAGTTTTCAAATAACTATTTAATCTCAATTAAAGTCAATAATTTCGATATTACTCTCTATTCATTTTGTTTGCTTTACTTTTCATTCTTCTTAATTGCTATTTAATTGAAAACATTACTCCTTAATAGAGTATTTTTTATAATACGTGATTGTTATTGAGTTGACTCTAATATTTATTATAATATTTAGTATAAAAATCCAAATATTTAGTTAAAACTCAAGTTTTCAAAACTATTGTCACAATCAAAAGATGAGATGAGTTGACATTCTAAATAACATTAGTGTTTATAAGTTTATTAATAGGTACAAAATTGCAAACCTATTACTATATTGTTATTATTATAAACTTATATCATGTACTGTATTAACATTTTCATTATAATTCAATGCGAGAAAGATTTGACTCAAATTGAGCTTTAAATCTATAGCTTTCTCGAAGCTTTGGTTCAATTAAAATAGTTCTTAAAAATAATTTATTTATCGACAGATCTGTTTGTATTAAATCATTATTGTTTGTATTGATTCATAAAACTCTACTATTAATTAATAATTTATGCATCAAATTATCATTGAATTGGGGTTTCAATTGAAGAGCATTAGTCTCGAGAGGAAAAAAAATCTCATTTTCTGATTTTCTAATAACGACTTAAAGCAATTGTTATAAAAATTAGCTCAAAATTTAAATGTAAACATGAATATATTGTAAGCGCGTTCATGAGCTCACAAACAATAGTATTCACTCTAAAGACACTATTTTCTAAAAGTCTTAAATATATTGTTATATCATTTCAAAATAGTTTGAAAAATTTTCTTGTGATTTTTATGTTATATTATTCATAAACGCGTTTGATTTTGTATTTATCTTCAAGTTATTCAATAATTATGTAATAATTTTCAATAAAATAAGAAATTAATAAATACTAAAAATGAGTGGTTTGAGAAAATCAGATGAAGTAAAGTTTTTTGCATCGCCACAATCGCCTCAAACACCAAAATCGCCGAAATCACCCCATACTCCACAATCACCAGTTGAAGTGACAGAAACCGCTGCAAAACTAGCTCTTCGTTCAGCAGCTGATAATCCAAAATCTAAAACAGGGAGACATTTGTCTCAATTTAGCCATAATATAAAGCATAAGTTGGCTACAAATGAAGTTAAGAATGATAAAAATGATGGAACTAATGATAATTCAAATGTTAATTCAACTGCTTATGCAAATGTTGATAAATCAGTAGAATCTGATAATAAGACTCAAACCAGTTATCTATTACAACCGATATGGGAGTTAACAACAAAACTTTTTTCATCTGAAGAAACTAATGTTATTGTCGAAAATGCAGAGAAAAGTACTAATAATGAGACGGAAATCAAGATATTGACAGAGACTAAAAATGATACAAATAAGGTTTTAATTGCAAATTTTTTTTAGTTATATCAATAATTTTAATGAGTATTTGTTCGCAAGTTTTTATTTATTTAACTTTGAATATAATTTTTCATAAAAGTTTCCATTTTTGAATCAGTCTTCAATTTTTTTATCGTTAAATGCTATTAACTTTAGTTTAAAGAAGAATCAAATAAATTAAGTGAAGGGACTATTAATGTGAGGTCAGAAAGCATACAAATGGAAAACTTGCCATCACAACGAGCATCACAACGGAGAACATCATTAGATTTATCTCCACAGCAATCTTCACCAGAATCTCCACATTCACCAGAAGCTCCACAACAAATAACAGATAAAATAGATTTACTCGATTGGAATCATTTGGCTGTTGAGTTGCGTAAAATTAAATTTTCTTATCGTAGAAAAAGAACTCAAAAAGTGGGAGATATCTTACAAGATGTCAATATGACTGTACCTAAAAGTT
>JAQFZT010001390.1:0-15456 GCA_034696325.1 Camisiidae sp.
ACTCTAAGATATTAAGATATGGTTCTAACTCCTCAGTTAATTCTACGTCAGAACATATCCAACCGTAACATGTTTTTCGTTTCTCTTAATATTAACAAAAAAAAAATTCTAAGACTACAAATTTCAAATTGAATTTTACTTTTCAAATTATAAAATTATTCAGATACTCAACAGAATCATAGATCACAACAATCTATTTACCCATTATATTAGACTGAATTTTAATAATACAAATTTTTATAAAAATTATTTTGCAAAATTCAATCGAATTATTTGAGAAAATTTTTAAACTGGAGATTCGTATAATGATATGATAAATTGAAATCTTTGTTGAATTCTATTACAAAATAAAAATAGCTCTGAGCTTATAAATAGAAGAATTAATTTACATTTAAAATTTGGTCGATTCACTCTGTAAACAGCGGAAGAACATTCAAACTTTTGATCACTCGGACTAAACTGAATTATTCTATTGAATAAACTACGATCTCTTAAATAATCTTATGATAATAATGGCTCAGTTATCAGTGAAGTGAAATAGACGGCCGCCAAACAAATATTGCATGAATTGATTCCGGAAATTCCAGTAAGACATGAATGTTGGACTTTCACTCTCTACGAGCTGAGTGAGTATTCACTTGAAAAGTAGAAAGAAATGCCTTAGGATTCAAGTAAGAACTCAAATCCAAATATAATTTGAATTAATTAATATAGAAATAGGGCTTTTCATAAATTTGAAATGAATTTTTGTGATTTATCTTTCCAGATTTATAACCAATGGAGATGTTTAGCTTTAGCTATTGTTATCAATACTTCAGAATCAGAGCACATTAATGTTGAATTATTTTAGTTTCATTTTTTTCAAGTTTGCAAATCGGATAAATTTTCGGGAATAAGTGATTTAGGGTATTGAAAACAGGGTTTGGACATTTTGAGCTCTAGCAATACTAAATACTGTCCTTATCTGCAACTTAAGTTACACATGATGTTTAGCTTGATTTGCATTTTATATGAACAATAATTTGTGTCCTTAAAATTCAGATAATACTGTTTTATTAAATTAAAGTCACGCTTAATCAATACTTAATTTGATTGGTTAACACTATAATACATTGACCAATTATGTACATAAACATCAAATCTATGTCAGAAGTGTTTATTTAATGATTTTGTTTATTTAGTCAAACAAAGTTAGAATACTTTCAAATTATGCATATGAGAAGTCGATTTGCTCTAAAATACTATTTTATTTTTTCCCATTATATCCATTAATTATAAATCTAGGCATGAGTTGAGATGTAACAACTTATAATTCCCAGATTATAAATCGAATTTTCCTGAAATCTAGGATTATGGCCAAATCTCATAAGGTTAAAGCAACAATTCTTTGCCGAATGAACTATTTTTCCGATTTTGTTTCAAAAAAGAGAAAATTCACAAATAATTGATTTTCATTTAAAGTAACTCGAAATCTAGATTAAAAATATTGTGAATGAATCTTGATTATGATTATAACAATTTTATAAACTTTTAGTTTATACAGGTGATTTCATTCTTTAAGAGGAGTCATCTGATGAATTCTCCATATCTTCTAAACGTAGTCTAAGTTATCGTGTATTTGCATAATTGTTCTTATTGTTGCTGTCAGATTCTTCTTCAATATCCGTATTAGACACTTCGATGAAATCATTTTATTTTTCTAGTCTAGGATTTTAATTTTTACTTTGTTCTTAATGAGATCTGGTCTTCATTTAAACCAATTCTTATAGGATTGTTTTAAATATTTACTGTTTTTCGACCAAACTCTAGCAAAATGGTGAATGTCAAAGTTTCTAATTGGTCAGATTCATTTACTATTGTCATTAATATTGATTCCAATATCTTGGGAATAGTTTTGATCCTTTCTTGTCTTTCATGTGCTTGCATTTATCGGGAAAATTGTTTTCTTAATATCTCAAAAAGCAGTTGGAGTGCAATTGACAGCAATCCATTCTTTCGATAAAAGTGGTCATTTGTGGTCTAACTTGACTTAAAGAGATGTAAATGTTATGCAAGAATTTTCTCATTGTGGACAAATCAAATGAGCTTTTATTTACTATTGAAAGGATAGGTTCAGAGTATATCTTAAATATTCTGACAGATTTAAATCTGAAGATATCAATGATCTATTGTTTTTATACCAATTATCAGTAGATGAAAGTCAGCTCTTGTAAGGGGTAACGAATTAGCAATAGATTAAAATTTTTAATTGGTTATTCATAAAAAACTTATTTTAAATTTCTCTGAAAATTCCCATAAAAATATTTCAAAATTATAGGTTATATGTTTAACAACTTTGAATTCGTGCAAAACTGGTTTATAGTTTAGGGCAAAAATAATTTTGAGTCATTAAGTTATTACATTTTATATAATATTAGATTATATTCATTAATATTAATGCAATCCATAAATTTATGAGCGATCAAAGCCCAGCACTGATAAGAGGAGATAAAAAAGTAAAAGTGTTCACTAACTTAATTATACTGAATAGTAATACTGATGATATTCTTAAGCAGCTTAAAAAACATAAAGCACAACATAAACAAAAGAATTTTCTCTTAACAAGACTCTTAGGAAATTTGCAATTAAAGGCAATTGTGGATAGAATTTTGTGTTGTCAACAGTAAGAAAAAAATCATCACCAAAATGAGAGGCATGAGCTGATGAAACAATGAGTTGATCTAATTTAAGTGTATTGTAGACTCACTACTACTCGCTTTCACTAACCGACTGGGAAAATAAATATCGCAACACAGAAACAAATACTTCTTTTCTTTATTTCTCTTGGGATTGTTCTCTTCTTTACTTTCACTTGTATTGGAAAATAGGGATAAAAAGAGATGAGAGGAGTTGGAAACCAGAAAATAGTTTGTGAATTGACGATCTGTCCATATTTGCCATATTTAACTGTACTTCTAAGCTATTATCGCATTAATGCGCGAAACCTTTAGTCAGATCACTCGCCAACACTATTTAATGTAATTATTATGATCTCAAGGAAAAAGCGCTAACCTATGGCTTCTAAATGTTGACATAAGCAATCCTGATGTAAGCAAATAATCTAAACAAATTCATCCTTCAAGTAAGAATATTATTGATTTCTCTACAAGTTTATACCATTCAATGCATTCGTTGAATTCTATATCAGTGCTCAAGTTAAACAATAATCTCAGTAGTAATCAATACGTTGTTTCGTAAAATTAAACATTCTGTTAGTTATCTTCCAATCACAATATCTTCATAATTATCGTTTTTCTTATTATTCAAGTTTTATTATAATAAAGTAATTACTTCTTTGAGCTCAAAATTTTAAATCCCAAAACATACGAGTCTCTGGACTGAAGTTCAGAGTTTCCCAATAGACACTTGAAAATATTTAGACAGCTTTGTTTATAACAGTGCAGAGCACGTATCATTGATCAGATCTAACAGAACAGACACATATCCCTCAAGGCTTTCACTCTAATTCCAGACTAAACCTTTTCCTCAATTGACACATTAATTCATCAAATTTCAAATAAGTTGTGTTTTCCAATCAAAGAGGAAAGAAATTGAGAGAAATGTAAAATTTGTATGATTTAGCGTTTATACTTGTACATAAAAGATGTCTTTTGATGAGTTTATTAGTTATACAAATATCTGTTAGAGCTATTGATTTAAATTACCACAATATATGAGTGAATTGTTTGAGATCATTTGAACAGAGGCTTTAATAAAATAATATGTAGGCTTAAGCAATAACTTCATATAAGACAAGAATCATGAGCTGACCTAAACTAAGTCTGATTCTATGTCTATGTCTTTGAGTATCATTAATCCTGACACGAAGTGTTTATGCAGTTTATGTTTGATAACTACGGACAGAGTAATCAGATCTTCTGCTACTATAGGACACTGTATTAATACTAATTGAATTATCGCTTAATTTGGATTATTTTAGTGATCGTTTATGTCTTATATGCTATGTATTAGTAAATCTTTCAATTAGGCGTCAAATAATATATGTAAATAGATTATAAGTGACTAAACAAATAAAACTTGAGCGTAGGTACAAATTAAATAAATATTCCAAATGTTGTTCAAAGATAGCAAATTCATTGTTAATCATAAATCAATGCCTCAGATTGTTATTTTGTATGTGCTCTATGGTATTGAGATTTTAATATTTAATGTCTTAGTTTTCCAGTAGAAATGTCATAAATCTGGTCAATAAATCATGAAAACTTGATTCAAATTTATGAAATTTTGCTTAAACAAGCAAAACATTGTGACAAAGAAATATGAATTTTCATACACTGGAAACACATTTAATATAGTCTCAAATCTTATTTTTCTTATTGATTTGAAAGCCAAATTTTTCCCTCTCAAGAAATATTTTTTCTGTACCGACTCTTAATCTAATAAGAGTGAAATTATTTTAAAGCATTTCATACGTGAATAATTTATTCCATTATTTATCACGTTTAATGTTATAATTAATAGGAATGCCATAAAACGCTTATACAAGCAATGCTTTGTTTCACAAGTGAAAACACAAATTAGAAATCAAATGAATTCTTGAATTCTAAAAAAATTCTGTTGAAACAAATAATTACTTTTCAAATCTAGAAAATATTTGTACTAAATTCCATAGAACACAATAGTAGAAAATTGAGAATATTTTATTCTGATGTCTTGAATAATAATTGCTATAAAATAAATTTGTTTTGAAACGTATAAATAGTTGATAAAAATAAATTTATTATAAATAGTAGACTACAGAGTAGTAGAGACTGTTTATTGATTGGTTGCTTTACTACACTTTACGGCAAAATGAGTGTTAATGCTTTTGGAAGAGAGCTGTAGTCAAATATAAGTGATTACGATAATGTAAGCTCAAGTTATTGTATGGTTTATAAAAAAATAAGTTATTAGTGAGCTTCTGATGCTCACAATAAAAATTCTTAGTCAGCTATACTATGAAATACTGGTATATTAACTAAACTTCTTTATCACAAATCAGTCATTGGTTTTCTGGGTTAAAGAAAATAAATGTTATCGTAGAACTTGCATTCAGAAAGAAATGGAAAGAGGAGGCCATACATGCCTTTTCTGTTATACACAGCAATCTTGTTAGCAGAACCTCACGAAAAAGAAAAGGTGAATGTGTCTCATGAGTGCCATTAATCCGTCAATGGAGTAACAACTAAGAGATACTATACTGTATGTGTGTATCTTTTAACGAACTCAAACACACGGATCGTCTTACAAAATCATCAAAAGGGAATTGGACTGAGAAAAGATTTGACCGAACCCTACCATCTCTGACTACCTAAACTCAAAAGACTGTACATAACAGACATTTTTACTTAATCTTTTTCTCTTCTATCTGTAAGTGTAGTTTAATTTTGGAAAATATTGTTGTCTCTACTATTTGATCAGTTTTTACGTTTGTTTGTTCGACAACATCTTTTACAATAATATAGAAGCACTTTATTTCTATTCTGTTCCAAGAATTTTCTGACAGAACATCAATTCGATATAGATATGAGAAATCATAATGACTTTCTTTTTCTTTTTCTCTCTGTTCGTGACTATTGAAAAGCTTTGAAATGTATAAATAATTTCACATAATGTCAGATAGACTTCAGAATAACTCCGAACTCACTTGAAGATAACTTAATCATTTAACTTTATTCACTACTTGTATAACCGATATTCCCAATGCTTTTCATCGATTTTAAAAATTTAACTTAATTTTCAACATCCGTTTAGCTTTTATTTATTATTCATTTTAATTTGAATCTTGAGGGCTGTTTCAAACAATAAAATGAATTGCTTTCTGACATATCTGGTAGAAAACGCAATATTAGCATAACATGAATAAAAGAGTGAGTTTTTATTAGAAAAACGCAGAGAATATATTGAATACTCACGAGTTGATCGCTAACTGTATTATAAGAAACGCTACCTTTTTGCGATCCTTATGTTTATTTTAATTGTAATTAATTCAATAAATTAAACTTCATTCAAAAATTCTTGAGCGAAAATATAATCTTAAATTAATAACAAGTAAAGAAACAAAATATTCTGGAAATTGATTATAAACTTCTATATAAAATGCACAGTTTTTTATTTTATTGAATTGACTTCCATTGAAATCTTATGAACGGTCGATATTCTCTTTCATAAAACTTATGGCTGAATTAGTCGTATAAACGATCAATGAATTTGTTTATCATATTTGACTAATCCTTAAGTTTATCGTTTTTGAACGTTTCATTTTGGGAAATTAATATAAATCATTCCGTTCGTGACACTCAAACTCTAGACTTAATATATAATGTTTTAAAAGATAAAATATTTTAATAATAATTCAATTAAGAATTTCGTTTAATCAGTTTACAAGCATTTTCATGGGATTTTCAATAATTCGTATAGAATTGACCCTTGAATTACATGAAGTAAAAATTTTAATAAATTTGAAGCGAAAGCCTTTTCAAACTTTACACACTTTTTCAAATAAATCGAAATAAGTGGATGAGTTCGTAAAATATTCTTCAAAAATCTCATAAAGCGCATCATTTTTGAAAAATATGAATTTACTTTCAGTTTTATTACAGACTTTATTAGGCATTAATATGAAGTTTATTTCTTCAGACATTTTGTTGAGATAATACTTGATTAAATTGAATTAAAGTAAGCATGATACTTTAAATACTCGGTATTTACAAAAATAAACCATGTGTTTCTTAATTACTATTCATTCATACTATTCAAGATCTCATTCTGAAATTTCTAAAGATTTGAATTACTTTATGAAAAATTCAATAGTTAAGTGAGTAATTGGATGCCAAAGATTTGTACAACTTTAGTGTTGACTTTTATCATTTCAAAGGACAGGCGTTGGAATTAATTTCTGAGAAATTAAGAGATCGTTTTTCAAGAAAAAGTAAGTTTATCTTGAAGCTCGAGCTCAACTGTTATCTATAGATATAAAGGCAGTATATGTTCAAAAGATGAAGGCTTGAGTTCTTTTGAAATATCTGATGTTGAGCTTAGTCTTGATTTTAGCTCAACAGAGCTCAGTCAATATCATTTATAACGAGTGAATGTCATGAGTGTCTGTCGATAATAATAATAATGACAAGAAAAATATGACTCGTGATGAACATCTTATAGCATTTGCGGCTATAGAAACGTGACCCATAGGAAAAGAGAATGAACTTCCATAAAAAATATAATGTATTTTACATATGACTTAAATAAACTTTGAATCAAAAAAAAGTACAGAACATGTCACTAAAAAACAATGGTATAAAATGATGCCGAAAAGCTCTATTTGATGGACTTGTTATACGCGTTCATATCATTCTTCTTTGCGTACTTTCACTCAATAATCCTTCGATAAATCCTTAGAAGGATGTGAAAAAGCTATTGATGTGAAACGAAAGGGAAAAGCTGTCTTTCAGCGAATATTTCGATCAATTTTTCCTGCAGTTCAAGTATATATTTATAGCAGTTATAACATATATTTGTCTTTAATGTTGAGTATAAATGTTTTAATGCCTCGTTTTTTCGCTACTCATTTGTGAGCTTTAACTGCATACAGTACTGAAATGGGATTTTTATTTGTTTTGCGATACAAATAAATAATTAAGATTTCTATTAAATATTTAAAGGATAAATGCAATAAAAACTGAGCTTTTTGTTTATATAGAATAGTAATAATATATTAATGAACATTTTTATTGGAAAAGTTTGTTTTTACCTAAACTCATTCAATAAAACACGAACACGAGTTTTATCTTAATTGAAATTAAAAATATATAATCAACTGATTTGTATTGTTTTGTAGGTAAAAACATTTATAGACTGAGAATTCAATGTAAATCATTCAAGCTTTTCACTTAACATAATTTTTGAATATTCTCTATGAATTTATTTCAATAAAATTTGTCTGTGTTCAGAAAATGGATTCTTTAAAATACTAGTACTGTATTGTGCATGCATTACAGATGTATATATGTGCATCTTGGCAAATTCTTGCACCAGCACTCGCCCGCACTCGCCCGTATCCACACTCGCAAGACTTTACACCCATCCGAAACCCGCAAAATACCCGCATTCCACTATCACGTGCTATTTAACTGCATTGATATTAATGACTTATGCCACTTGTTTTCCCGTCTAGTATTAAAGCGTGATCTTTCATTTCAATCAGAATCGAATTTCTGCCTTTTTAGATATATTTTACTGTTTTAAGATTCAATAAGTATTGAATCCTATTGTATAGCTTCTTTGCGGGTATCCATCAGAAAAATCGTTACATCCAAACCCGCGAGCCTTCAAACTTACACCAGCCCACCCCTGCATTAAATCATGCTAGTACCCGCAAATACCCGCTGCACATGTATATACTGTATAGTTATTCAGTATATGAGTCTTGCGCTAAATAATCATTTATAAGCTTTCATTTAAAAGATGAAACAGATTTTATTTGCAGATAAAACTAGACACTAGTAGGCTATAATTGACAAAAGGAGACTTGTAAAAGCAGAGAGAGTGGAGCAATTAGTATCTCTTGACATCACTAGTGATCTAACTCACAATAATCATCAAATCTTCTGTGCGTTGAAAACCAGTCATTAAGAACTCTCTGTATAAATGATCCGAATAGAGAAACTTGGATTGAAATTTATTGATTAGGTGAGAAATTATAATAATAAAGAGATGGTTTTTGGATGCAACCTAACCAAGAAATGCATTTGAGAGCTTATAAGTTATTCTTATTTTTAAGGGTTGTTATGCCTAACAATTTATATTTCTCATAACTGAATTTAATGGAATAACATTAAGCCATATGGAAACAGATCAATGTGAGTGTGAACGCAGCTATGGGTTAACAATTGTGCAAATAAATCAGCTCCAAAGGAACACTTAATTCTAAGAATGTAATAATAGCTGATCTCAGACCTCAGTGAAGGGGTCATCAAAAATTTCATGATTGATGACCGAAATACGATATAAAGGCAATGCTATTAATAGATTAATCTGATAATATTAATCTGTTTTGACACTACTTTATCATAGAATAAAGGAATTATATTGAAATTTCTACTCATTGATATGTATGTTATTCCACTATATTTTGGTTTCATTCCAAGAACCTCAATAGCAAAATACTTAATATTTATGATCAACTGCTTGTTTCGATATTTCAACTTTAAAACATCATAAATCAAAAAATAATATTCCATAAGCATTAAAACTAAATCGATTTAAAATGAATAATATCTTTCTGAATATTTAAGATATAATAGTCGCTGAAGACATTTCTCAATATGGATTCACTTATAAAGTTTAAACAGTCTTTGACAAGGTTCCATGTTCAAGGGGGGCTTCAGCTTTTTCTAGAATCCAGAAGATGTGTCAAAACTCATAGCATTTAAGAGATAGCACAAAGAACTTTTTACCAAATTTTTATCGAAATTTTTCTGGAATAATCGACGAATAAATTTTCATTAGCTTTCCAATCGTGAAGAATCTTTTATGGATATAATAAATTAAGCTATTTCTTGCAGAAGACTTCACTTTAATAAACTCAATGATAAAGTTAAACACAAAAGGTATGAATTCTTTGAAATTGACGAACTATTCTAGAGACTCTATTAGGAGGTTTTGAGATTATTTATGTGAAATAAAATCTATAAAAAAATTCTGTTTGAAAATGTTTGCAGACAATGAAAACGTTGTATATTTGAAAAACAAACAAAATTATTTAATCATTGTATAACAACTGACACAATAGTTGCGATAAACTGATTATAGAAGTTATTGACAATGTTTTCTTAACTATAGGATTAAAAATGATAAATAAGAAAGCATTTTCATGCAGTTATGAATAGAAATAAAGATTTAAAAAATTTATGACACATTTATAAAAACTATTTGGAATTCTTTTAAAATAGAGTTACTTTTTACTTAATTGTTGAGTTACTTTTTATGCAGAATATCTGATTTACCCTAATTTTTGAAAAGTCCAGAGAAGGATCAGACTCTACCTGATCCATTCTTGAGAATAACTGGTTTAAAACATTCAATAAAAAAATTTGAAAGTTAAATCTAAACTTTTGTGAATCTATAAGCTATAAGAATAGGATTTCAATGCAATGGGATGCAAATCATGCTATAAGTTACTAGTATCATAAATTTCTTTCACTTTGCGAATAGATACAAAACTTTAGAATCGGTCCCTAGAAATACATTGCATTGAATTCATATTGAATTGAACACGTTATTTAACACTTTCTGCATAGCTTTATAGTTATGAAAAATACCAGTTAACCAATTGTTTGTAAACAAATATACATTAAACATTTAAAAGACACTTTTTCCATAGCTTTTTTGTGTGCAATCGTTTTCAATTTGATCTGAATACAACCTTACTGTACAGTATCGCGAAATAATGTTTATGGGTTAACATTATCGTACTTTATGTGTTCTAGCTATTTTGAAAATAAAGAACTTCATAAATAAACTATAATCAAAGAAGCATTCTGTTTTTAACCCAAATTTCACTCATAAACCTTTTTTCACCAATTATAGTAAATATTATGCAGAAATGTATAAATAAGCCAACTTTATACGAATGCTAAGGATCAAAATTTATAAAAAGTCAAAAGTTCTGTATCGTTTCTCAAAAAGAATTTTAAAAACTCTAAAATAAGATATTTTCTTCTTTCAAAAATTGATCTTTGACTAAGTTTTCATCCTTAGGATTCCTTAGAACTCTTAATTCCTATAAAATGATTGCATCATTTCTTAATCATTTACAACTTTTGGGTGAAAACTCTTAAAGTTGAAGTTGTTTGAAGTCTGAGAGGTCAGGAAATGGTTGATCTGTGGAATCCGTCTAACGGGGTTTGCATTATGCTGACCACTTCAATTTAAAGTATAGATTGTTTGTGCGCTTTATAGATATTCAATTTGTAATATACAAATTAGTTCTAAGAGTTTTATACATTAAGTTACAGGATTTCCGTATAAGTAATAAAATAAAAGCAGCAAATTCTATGCATACCTGATTCTGTGATGCGAATTATGCTTATTATATAATGAAAAGTCACACTCCAGTAGAATATTAGAGCCATCATTGAATTGAATTTCATAATGAAAATTTTAAATGACTTTTTGCCATATTGTATGCATTAACCACATTATAGAACGGATTCTGTTTTAAAAGAAAGCAAAATTGAAACAGTTGTTACCAAATCTGCTTTAAAGAAAGAGGACAATAAAAGTTTATTTTATCGATAAAAAGTTAATACGTATTTAATGATATCAATACAAATCTATTCAACCGTTGATAGAATTTTAAAAATAAAGTGATGTATCGATTCGTTATGAGCCTCACGTTTAGGATTTCATTTGTAATTGCATCGTATGTGTAATGGATATATACTATACATGTTGCAAATAAAGAAAAAGAAGAGAGAGATCAAAAGATATATTCTCTTTTCTTAGAAGCAAAAAATGGTACAAAACAAGTCAAAAGTAGTCATGCGATGGTGTTATTGATGCAATCCCTCAAATGACACACTGAAGCACTTGCTTTTTATCCATATTAATAAAATCAATAAAGATAGGATGTGTGCTTTAGTGGCGAAGGAATTCAATTTTTTGAAAAATGCGGTTTACAGATAATACCAACGATTCCGATCACGTCTTTAGACTTCAACATATGCTGCGCTGCCGAAAGTGATTCCAATTCTTTGCCTTTTACTCTTAAGGGAATTTTGGACTCATGGCTTTAGATAAGAAAAGCCAACAATAATTTAAACCAATTTTTTTTCTTTGTAATTTCCAACTCTTTAAATATATTTGGATTTTCTCAATAATCCAATTCCATGTTTATCATCACCTGATATGCATATCAAATAAGTTTCTATTAAATGTTTGATTTAATTTGAATTTTTAAAAATGAGCCAAAAGTTTATGAATTATTGAATAAAATTCAAAGTAATGGATTCAAACTCCATTATACGAAGTGCTTTTTATTTCAATTCGTAGTATACTTTGATAACTTTTTTAATCGAAATTTTTATCCATAATTCAAGTAGTTTAATAGTACATTTCGGGCATATTTCGTAAAATAAAATATTTACTTGAGTGAAAGGGATGCTACTGTAGCAATATTATAAAAACTATTAAACAACAATTACTTATTTCATCGATAGAAATCATTTGTGATTCATAGAGAAAAAGCTTATCATAAGTTAATCATAATGACATCTCATCGGTTTTCAATTACTTCAATACAAATTGTTTCTATCATATCTCAAGTTGAATCTATTTTGAACTTCAAAGTAATTACTCTCTTCTTATTTTGAAAATTTATCATTTCTTATCAATGATTAATAATTTTTGCTAACAGTCGACTAAATATTTTGTCTTGAAATGAACATTATATGCGATACAAATACCGATAACTGTACATGATGTACAATTGTGTCCAAAAGAAAAGCGCAGTTTCATTAAAATATATACTTTATTGCAATACACCTTAAAGTCTTTATAATGTAAAAAGACGTCTTACACTCTCGTATATATTTTATTTTAAGCAAATTTGGGCTTTTCTTTTGGACACGTCTGTACATGACCACCTAAATCTTGAGGCTATATCGATAGTAAATATTTTGAATTTTCATTCAAACCTTCTAAAATGATGAAAATATTCTTTACTGATTCAAACTTTGATTCTTGAGTTAACATAAGTCTGGGTAATTTTATATATGGAACACATCAATCTTATTGATTCCTTTGTCGATAAGGATTGCTTAAAACAATGTTTACTCAACTTAAGCAAAATCTTTTTCGATCATATTCTTAAACTTATTCTATATTAATGAGAACTTTGAAAATTCAAAAATGTTTTCAATTTGAAATTGAATTGTGAGAGAGAGATAAGTGAAAACTGAGGTTTTTGGGGTTTATCGACTTTACCATTAAGTTTATGTTCACAAATCGTTTAAAAAACATTCACACATCATTTGCTCCATTTATTCGGTAATCTACTTATCTTAAGCATTCCTTAAGGCCAACAGATTTGTTTGGATATTTTGGGCATAGTGTGCACCCAAACAAATATATACTCACAATCATGGTTACAAAAGACCATCATTTGTTTCCTGCTTCCATCCGAAAGACTCAGATAGTATTTCAATAGTGGATCACCATTTAAATGACAACTTCAAGGATGTTTAGCGAACAGAAGTCTGTTTTTCGGATGCCACTCAAATAAGTGATATATATTTATACATTGCAATATTTCTTAGCCATAAAAACGGCTCAACGATCATATTGTTGTAATCAGCTTTTCAACAAAACGAAGTCAAACAGTTGTCAGAAGTAGAATAGAAAAAATTACTCAACTATATGTTTTTTCTTTTTGTGTAGAAATAAAAACTCATTCAATGTACACATTCAAGTTAAAACATATCTTTGTGTTCAACTTCTTACAAACTCAGTGCCCTATTTGGGAAACTGTTTCAATTGTTTTAACTGATATTTTTATAAATAGAATAATTGAGTGAATCACCACAGTTTTCAGGAATATAATGTGAAACAAAGTTTATATTAAATGGATATGTTTGCGTTCAAGAATGCGATGCATACTTTCTTAGAAATAGTAATTTACTGCTTTACTCTTATAAATTTAAAGTACAGTACAATAAAATAAACGAGATGTAAGAACAAATTTTTTAAAGTTAATGCATTGGAGAAGTCAACCAAATAAACCAAATAAACCAAATCTCTTCAAATGGATAGAGAACAGCAGTAAAATTGGTTCGATGAATAATTGGTGGTATAATTAAGAAAAATTTCATATCAAGTTCTGAGACATAAAAATAAACAACGACACTAAGAGTGAAAAAGGATGTGTTTCAAGTAATAATGGTTTGTTGAGCCGTAATTTTTCTAGATTATTGCTTGACTTTTTCTGACATGTAATAATGTGTACTTAACAAGAAAGAAAAAATGAATACAGGGTTATAGCTCAATGAACTTAATTATTAAAACAATACTTTAATTTCTATTTTCTGAATTAGTCTATGAAGAAAAAGTTATCAAAAAATAATGACCCTTGAAATATAGTGCGCAATAAAATTTTATTTAAAAAGTGCACATAAAATTGTTAACTGCATAATGTTTTTACTCATAACTTTTATGGAGAAGAAAACAACTCCAACAGTAGAGGATTTCCTACTATTGAGGAGTTATGTCATTAACTAAATAAGATTGAAGTCCACTCTACGGAAAGTTAGGGAAGAAAATGAAAATATATTATATCAAGACTAATAAAACAATAAGAAGATTATGTATTGATAAATAAATTCAAGTTATACACAGAAAATATAAATTATAGAATTGCTCCACATATTAGATAAGCTTTCTTTTGTTACTATTGTTTCTCCTCATTCCGAAAATGGCTTGTTTTTTTGCTTATAACTTAAGTACGATTCTCTCATATGAGGTCAATTTATCT
Organism: Camisiidae sp.; assembly: GCA_034696325.1. Classification (NCBI taxonomy): domain Eukaryota; kingdom Metazoa; phylum Arthropoda; class Arachnida; order Sarcoptiformes; family Camisiidae; species Camisiidae sp. Next base: position 14,567 of record JAQFZT010001390.1, read on the forward strand.
CTGAGTTTTTTGCCTATCGTATACAATTCATGTACAGTAACCTAAAGCAAATTTATCTGCTATGAAAGAAGAAACTTTATAGAGTATTGTATAGTTATGAGGGAGTTAGTTTTGTATATTTGGCTTTATATATATATACATATGAGAGAGAGAGAGAGAGAGAGAGAGAGAGAGAGAGAGAGGAGTGTGTGTCTGGAGAGAGTGGAGCTTTATTAGTGTAACAAAAGTCATATATGAGTTATGGACTATTTGTATTGGTATTGTGTGCTCAGAAGTATAGTCGCATTTGGTATTATCTAACTTAATAAGCAGTATCCTCACAACGGAAATTTGCGGAATGAAATAAAATTTGAATGAACATTAGAGCAATGCAGAGGAAAACGTATGGGAAGTGTCATTTAAGTTGTTGTTTTGTATTAAAGCACAAGAGAAAATTCAACGTAAAATGAATTATTTATTCTTTGGAGAAAAGTTGTGCTGTTGTGCTCGACATAAAGATAAGTTAGTTATTATTTGAGTCTATAATTTATTGATGTGTCACAACTTGATTTTGTTTATATTTAGGAAATTTTATATTCATAAAAAAGAGCTTTCACAACATCTTGTCTTTCTATTTTATATTAATGAATCATTAATCACACATGAAATTTTCTCTCAACTGAGAATTAGTTTACTTCGCGTAATGTTTGCGTTTGAACTAACTTTTCTATTCTGCTCTGTTTTATTAAAAACTATGCTCTTTATTGCGTTTAAGTCAGTATTTACTTTTTCAGTGAATATTTAATCAGACATGAGTTTGAAAAGACTTAACATTTGAAATTCTACCCAAAATTAAACAAAATTCTAAAATTGAAATTTTCTCTCTCTCTCTCTCTCCCTCTCTCTCCCTC
>JAQFZT010001391.1:0-15454 GCA_034696325.1 Camisiidae sp.
TACATCTGTGTACACAAAAAAAGGTGTATTGAGTAAAAGTATATATGTTAAGAACCGGACAAACTTCTGGCACAAATAGTAAACTTATTTTTGCAATTGAGTACTAATTTGAAATAATAATAAAAGAATACTTGTGAATACACTAATTAATTGATGCGAATACAGTATCATTTTCTTTAGTTAATCTTTTTTCGTTGCTCAAACTGTATTACTTTTTTGCTCATTATCTTTAAGCAATCCGAGAACTCTGTTTAGCGATGATTTAGTATTTTTTTCTCTTTCAAACTCTTTCTGTTTTATTCTCTCATTTCCTTTATTCACCGCTTGAAAAACTTTATGATTTAACCGCCAGATTTCCGATTAGAAATTGATATATAGTTTCTAAGCTTATATCTATAGTATCTTTTTTTTTATCTCAAATACATATACTTTTGTAATGCATCACATTTGATAGTACGGATCCGTAACTTATTCCGCAACTCATTGAGCGTGACATCAGATAAATTCAATCATTTTCTTCATTTCTAACACTAAATTATAACTTATGTATAGTTTAAGAGTCATAATAACTTTCTAGATAATAAAGTTTTGTCATTAAATAAATATTTCATGATATATTTGATGACTGATCAAAAACTCTAAACATTATAATTCGACAAAAAATAATTTGATTGATCATTAATGAGAAGTTGAGTCACTCAATTAAATGTTTGTTATTATACTTTCTATATTTTCAATTTTCATTTCAGTCGGAGAAAGATATCATTTCCTACATTTCACTTTTGCTTTCTATTGTTCAAGACTTCAATTTGAATGATACCTAATTTAGAGATAAAACAAAAAACTTCTCTCTTCATGCTTAAGGCTATGATGTGATTGAATACATTTGAGAAAATATGCATTATTAAGTCAAAGCATTTTATACAAGTGTTATCTTCTAATGAAGTATCTATTTTTTCTGAAATAAAATTTGTTTAAAGAAATGTCTGCGTTTCACAGCACAACAAAAGTCAACAAAATTTGAGCTCAAAATAAGAGCTTTTTCTGAAAAATACATTTGATGAGTCCCAATAATGATTGCGTAACCTGACCAAAATTCTTTAGACATTGACAACAAGTTTTGTTTGTTGTGACTACAAATAAGCTCCTCTCAGAATCAGAGTCAGACAAACAGAAAAATATTGAAAGCTTACAGATAATGGTGCGAACCCTCTTTGAGACTCAAAAGACTTTTTTCTCAAACTCAAAAGGTTTACAAAAGTGAAATGTCCTGATTTGTTGATTTTGTTTCTAAAAATAAGTTAAATCTAAGTATAATTGAAGGACACATACGCTTTTCATATGAATTAAGTTTTCATAACAGATATATTTCTATGATTGTAAAGCTTTATTCAATTGTTTCTTTGAGAAAATTTAATTGAAGGACCGGATTGAGTGCGGGCACAAACTGTTTTTGAGGCTCTCGCGACCACTACATGACATGCTATATTTACTAATTCTCACGCACTTTCTTCAGTTCTATCCTTTCTAAAGAAAATTCTATGGTCTCTATTTATGATTTGATGTATTGAGCTCTCAAGCCTATGAAAATACTGACTGAGTTTTGAATCCTTCGGTGTACAAGATATGAATATACATACTGTACGATTGTATGAATCAGGAAATAAGGCTTACGGCTCAAAATCAAATACTTTATTCGATTAATTTCAGTTTTCAACATTTCACGCTTTCTTATTATTGATAATCATAAATAAACAAACAATTCAATGATTTTGCAATATCTGAATGTCATGGAAGCACACCTTTAATCATAAAATCAATTCCATTACTTACTGGACTAGAATTTGATTTGAATTTGAAGATTTGCAGAATGTTTAGAACGAAATATTGATTCTAAAAATAGTAACCGATCTATAAAGTAAATAAGTGTAAAATGAAATTCATTTGATTTTCAAACTTACAGTAAAGTCATATTCTGAGGTTACAACAGCTTTCCTTGAATACACTGTTCATAAGCGAAAACAGAATCTCACAGCTGTTGCTGGGCTTGAGCTAGAGCTTGAGCTTAGATTCCTAAGTTATGAATGAGCTTATCTTGAATCTGCGAAATTTAGCTAAACTCTAGCGATATCCTTACGATATCTCAAAAACTAAAATATCTGAAGAAAAAAATATCAGCAAATTTTTATTCATGGCAGAGAGTCTGGAATAGAGTAAAAACGCTAAATTAAAACAGAGCTGTGTATTTGGTGCATAAATAAATAAAAATGCTGATCATTGCAAAAATCATTGCAAAAATCATTGCAAAAATAAATTAAAGTACAGAAAAATTGATGAATATTTTATACAGTCAAATGCTGTTTCCAAAGTGGGCGAATGTCTTTCCGATAGAGCTAACAACTCAAGTCAACCCCAAATGACTTTCCGATTTTGAATAATGAAATCCAATTTATGTCCAATTTCTAATATCAAGATTTTTGATATTTTTTTATCGAAATTCCATTATTCCAAATCGGAAAGTCATTTGGGGTTGACTTGAGTTGTTAGCTCTATCGGAAAGACATTCGCCCACTTTGGTATCAGAATAGCATTTGACTGTATAAAATATTCATCAATTTTTCTGTACTTTAATTTATTTTTGCAATGATTTTTTGTACAACATCGAAACATTATTGATAAATTTAATTCCTGTTAAATAATAATTATATTAGTTAATTAAATTTTTCACTACTGAACGTGTTCTGTATGTTGAGATATTTTTTAGGGTACACTCTGTATTCGTTTTTATGTACGCGTTGGGGACAAAAAATTCGTACATAAAAACGAATCCTACATAAAACTCAACTACAGTATAACCTATGGAATTGACTTTTGTTTCAAAGAATCTGTACATAAAAACGAATACAGAATGTAGTATTTTTGAGATTATATTTGTTGCAATTTCGGGAGTAAATCATGCTCTTGCTCTTCACTAATTAACATTATATGTATTATTTATGTGAAGCTCACCATAAAAAATTGTCTGAAATTTTGAAAATTATATTTGACAAAATTTTTAATCATTTGAAAATATATTTTGTCAGAGCCTCTAAGCCTGCCGATCACTGCTGTTAAATTGAGATATGATTTCGAATGTATAGTTACTCCAGAAAAGTTATGTATCCATCACTCAGGAAGTGATGAGGATTCACAACTCACAACCACTACTCAATGCTAATACTCATAACTACTATTCAATGCTATTACTCATTAAAATTTCAATTTATATGTTTCCCCTTATGTTTGATCTTCATTTATCACTTGATCTGAAGGGATCTCTGCATAACTTTTCTGGAGTAACTGTACAGTAATTTTATACCACTTTACTCAGTTCTGGAGTATATTTCCGATGAAAGAAAAAACTTGTATTACAGTTAGATGTGAAAACTATTTAATTATTTTTTGGATTCATTTATAATAAATTACTGACTTTTATTGAACTTAAACTACTAAAATGAAGGTTTAATAACTTAGTTTATTGAGTTTGTGTTGATTTTGATATTTTTACAGATAAGCAGTGAATGGATTCGATGCTTGGATGGAATCACGCCAAACAGTGAGACACACAAAGGCTTAGCAAACATAATATTTTTTACTGATTTTTTGAAAATAATATATATGCTAAACTTAATCCAGTTTAATAACTCTAAAAAAGCTTTGCTAACAAAAAACTAGAATAATGATTGTTGTGTTTTGAATAAAGAAACGAATCGCAACTTCAAACACAGTATATTAGAATTATAACAGAACTGCATTTTTGATTATTATGGAATCAAGTGATAAAGAAATCACACAAACTTCAGCAGAACAAGAGATTCCATTCACTTTAACTTAAATAATAAGCACTTCAAGGATGGCATGAAAATGAAAACTGCCAACTAATGTAATCAAATGTTAGTTTCAATAAAGTTCAGTTTGAAAGTGTGGCTCTTCAGTAGAAACAAAGTATTTTTGTGGTTCTTTCAGTTAAATGAGTTGGCGATCTATAGCTTTAACATAACTCAATAATAGGAATGACTGGTAGAGGTAAGTGTTCAATCGACTTCTTAGCTGATGAAGTTCTGCCACACTTTCTATAATGCTATTCGAATTAGAGATTAAATCACAGGGGAGAACATCCTTCAAACTCGATTGGGTCAATGCATTGCATTTTACAGTAGAGAAAATGAATTTATGTAATTCTTTCACATTAATAGCCATAAATCGGGAATTGAATATATCTTTCTAAAGTGCAAAAAAATCAAATCAAAACTATTTAATGGTAAAGTTTTCAATAGTAAGTTAACTGAAATCAAAGAGTCAGAAAAATACTTCTAATCAAAGGCTGAACTCATTTCTCTATTTAATTGAAAACCGCTTACGAATGAGTTATGAGACATGATTGAGAAAAGTGATATTGAACTTAAAATTTCATTCAATAGTTCAAATTGATAAAAAGAAAAACAAATTCATGAACTGCAGTCAAAACTTGACTTAGAAATAAAGTCATGTTTAAAGTTTGTTCAATAGCGCAAACTCTTTAATATGACATAAAAATGGGAATTATTGTAAATTACTATAAAAATATGATTTGATTGATTGATGTTAAAGTTATACATGTGTTTATTATTGTTTATGTTTATTTTTTATAGTAATAAACAATAATCCCCTTTTCTATGCTATATCAAAGAGTTAGCGCTAATTAACAAACTTTAATTATGACTTTATTTCTAAGTTAAGTTTTGACTGCAGTCACTCAAATAAATATTTAAACTATTGAGTGAAATCTAAAGTTTAATATAGCTTTTCTCAATCACTATTTAATAAAATAAGAACTGAGTTCAGCCTATGATTAGAAGGATTTTTCTCTTATATTTCTGTTAACTTACTATTGAAAACTTGATTATTAAATAGTTTTGAGGTGATTTAAGCAAAATATATCCTACCTATTAGTCCTACATAGAAGTCCTTTCATTACCATTTTATATTGAGATATTTGATAAATTCTTTAATGGATTGTGAAAATATGAGTTCCATATTTTATTAAGTGATAAATTATTTAAAAACAAATGTTAGCGATTAGGGCTCATAAAATCCATATAAAAAATTCAGATTCAGATTGGGTTGAGATGAATATAAAAAAGATTCATTGAATTCAAAACATATTGTAAGCTGGATAAAGTATTTTCTGTTTTTACATATTATTTAGTCATTACTAGTCATTTGGGAAATTATGAATGAATTTTTAAAATTAGATCAAAATAACAAATAAATAATTAAGTACTTGAACTATGGAGTGAAATCTCAAGTTTAATAAAAATAAAAAGTTCTCAAGCTTTGTATCATTCCTTAGTCATAAGGGCTTTTGAATTGATGTGACAACTGAGTTGAGCCTATGATTATAAAGATTTTTCTGACTCTGTTATTCGGCTTAGCATTGAAAATGTAGTGAAGTGGTCTTTTTCAAGAACGAATTGACATTTTCTCAGTAATGGTATATTAATTCTGTTTTGAAATATCGATCACATTAATTCTGCTTTAGTTCATATGAAATACAAATTTAAATTTCACAAACTTTTTACTTCCTCTATAGAATAAAACCATTTAAATGGTGCTAAAATCGAGCCAAATCTTTATTACACAAAAAATAATAATTATGTATTGAAGTAATAGTTGTTAAAAGATTTTGTTTAAACCGTGATGACAGGACTAACTTGACATCAAAGGATGACTGGACTTATTTTTGCTGTATGTAGAAATTCCTCGTTTTTTGTTTAAACTGACTTATCAAAGCTTTTTCGTATATTCGCCAAATCCTTAGGGCCAGAAATTTAGATTTAGATTTAAATACTTTTCTCAAAATTGAATACCTTTTAAAAGCATTAAATATAAATTCAATTCTTTCAATTAAGTAGTTTAACAAATTCATGAAAAAAATATATACAGAACAAGAATAATACTTATATACTGTATGTATAAGTTGACAGAGATTTGATTGAAAGTTATGAGAATTAAGAGAAAAGTGTGCTTTGTCTCCTCCTTCCATATTTAACTTACAATTAGCATGAATTGCCCGTATTGTGACCAAAAATACAATGTTTTTTTCTTACTCTATCATCGAAATGACACTTTTCCATTCTCTTTACATAATATTATTTTATAAGTTTCTTTACTTCTAAGTATTATTCCATATAATACAAAATTGGGTAAAAAAAAGTCGAATGAAGTCGTTTCATAGACTATAAATGTCAAGTGTTATAAATGAAACTTTCCTTAAGTATTTAGAAATTTAAAACAGAAAAAGATTGCTCTTATAATTTATTGAAAACTCCTTCTTCTCGAGTATAGGAACTTGACATCAAATTATAATAAGCCTTTACTATAATATAATATGAAACTACTTTTGAATCCTTAAAAATCGACTTTATATACAATACAATACAATACTTTTATTTCTTGTGATTAACAATCCTTCTTTTGCATAGTTTGAATCAACGAATGGAAAACTTTATTCAATGACATTTATTTGTTTGAGGAAGTACTAAAACATTAAGTAAAGTCAAGTATAACTTATAAGTCTTACTATTGTGTAAAATCACGAATAAAAAGTGCATCAAATAAAATACAAGATACAACTATAAAATAATATTTGGGGAGCAAATCAATATTTATAAATATTCATGTATTCTTCTCAATTTGAAAGTAAACGAAATGATTTTTAAACATAAAATTATTAAATATTAAAATTTTCAAACCTATGCAAAATCTCTGGTTATGTTATCCTTTGAGGAACTTGTCTCCAAAGCATAGTCTTTAGCATAAAAGCACTGTTTACTATTCCTTTTTTAAGTCTGTCCGATACTAGAGCTTTACTGTCAAACTCTGAACTTCACTGTAAAACTCCTTCTATGGGCGAACTTATACAAAAACGTGTATTGCATGAAAGTATACACTTTTAGACCGGAGAAACTTAAAAAAGGAATAGTACTCACAAAAGCCCAACAACTTGATGTCTAAAAAATCAATAAAAGCCCAAATTTAATTTAATTATAATTAAAAAAAACTTAGAAAATAATAGAAAATCAAGTTTACATTTTTTGGATGCAGTTTCTTATTCTATTATAGCTAAACTTGAATTTTAAAAACTTAACGTTAAGTAGTAATAAAAATTGTTTCTAAATTAAAGTTTAAAAACTGTCCATATTTTGAGATATTTTTAGTTAAGATTAAAATTTTGGGAATTTTATTTGTTGGCCTTTTGGAGGATACCAATGCATTCAAATGCTTTCATTTCGTGCTTTGAAATTTGAATCAAAGGCTGAAAAGGTGATGAAAAGCTATGTTTCTATGAATGAAAGCTAAATATCTCACTTCTATTGAAAGCGGAAGCGTTTGCAATCCGGTTAACAATGAAAATATGAATAAATCATATCATTTGCTCAGAAATTTTGAGAGTATGTTTGAATTATTTTCATAATACAGACTGTATTCTATACTGAAATATGAAATTTAATTCCGTTCATAGGGAATGAACAGTTTTAGTTATAATTGATTTAAAAGTAAACCAATTTTATAGAAATAACTTCTAGAGTCTGATCTAATTGGGGTCTCGGCCCCTATTTGAGCTTGAGCCTCACCACTGCTCGTAATAATTTTTGGAAGAAAATCAATTTATAAGTTTGAAGTTTTTTATTAACTAAAGTGTTTTTATATGAAATTTTTCTCCATGATTTGGACATAAACAACTCATAAATATTTACTTCTTGCGATTTCCACTTTAGTGATAATCTGTTTGATTGATTGCATCAATTTTACTGAATTTATTGAGTAAGTGAATCATTCAATACTGAATGAGTTATTTGACGTAATGATGACTAGAAGATAACCTCCTTTGAGGATAATAAAACTTTATATTTGCTGTGTTTTAGTCAATATTCCTGAGAGTAATCCACAAAGACTTCATTTAATTAATTTGATGAGTCGCGCATCAAATGAATACTTTTATGTTTATTTAAATATTCAATGTTAGACATTATCTCAAGCATGAAATTAATATATTTCAACTTTGATCAAAGAGAAGACCTGTTCTTCTGTCATATAAAATGTATAAACTCTTAAATCATTCCTTATTAATTGAATCGAAGTTTATTTGATGTAATGAATTATTAGCGTTTGATTTTCTAGGAGTCAAGAATTCTAAACTTTGTTGGCTTCAAATAAATTAAAATGTTATGAAAGACATGTTCTGTACTACATATACTATAACATAAATAATGAATTGCTATCAAGTTTTGAAGCCATGAAATAATGTTTAAAATGTTGTGAAACATTGGCTAATTCATGTCATTTTGTTGACTAAATAATCGGTATTATACAACACTAATGGTTCTATTGTTAGTGTATTATATAAGCTCGAGTTGCTTTTAGAGGTAACTAATATAATAACATGAAAAACTACCATTTTTTGCTGTCTAAATCTCTGTCTTAATTAAATTAAATAATATTTCTAGGAATATGCAAATAGTTTTTCTGTGTTTGTTAAGAATCAATATTATTCCTTCGCATTTCACATGAATGAACTTGTGCTATGAATACTTGCTGAAAAGTGTATATAAAAACTTTTAATTAGGCGAAATATTAAATGTCAAAAGGAAAATGTTATATAATTATTTATAAGGCCAGTATTTATAAATTCAATTCTGAGCACACAATTATGATTTTCCTCATTTTGCGCACCTTTTGTAGCGCAAACTCAACTAAGATTTTCAGAGTACTGGTACTCTACTATCCCTTTTAGTTGAAATTTACGGATCAATATAACATCGATGCCTTATATTATGAATACATAGAACACTTTTCTGAATGTGCTCTCAGTTTCCTAATCAAATTTCTTTCAACATTTAGTGAAAAACATTTCTAACCTCAACCCTTGACAGTGTTTCTGAATTAAACCTCTCTATTGATAAGAATTTGAATTCTTAATATCTAATCAGTATTATAGCATATATTAATAATTGTATATAAATTTGAATCGTAAATATCGAAGACGTGTGGTGTACAGTATGCATATTAAGAGCAACACCATGTTTCTAAAGATAAATGGTAAGATGAGAGCCCTACTGCTCACTACTCTATGCTTTCTGCTCTTCAATGCTTATCCTTTTTCCCTACAGTTACAATTAATGTTCAATTTTATCAGCCCTATCACTACTTCTATCTTATTTTCTTTATCTTTTAGATCATTCATCGCTTCAGAAATTGTAATTTCCATTTTTATTATTATTTATTTTTCTATTTCAATTCGACAGAAGAGTTATGTATAACAATCAAGTCTATAGAACCCGTTTATGTGGGTTAAAACTAGTACAGTCTTTGTAAGAATTGTTATACGGTTTCGTTTATGAGCCTTCATAACATTAAACATCTGGTTTATTTACAAACATTGAACAAAAGGTTTTTCTTATTAGAATAAAGCGTATATTTGTAAGAAAGCATATTATGGGGCTGATAAACGATACCAGCAAATATTTCTTGCCAATACTGTACAATAGTGATTATTAACTAATTAATTGATCTGTAGATACAGTAAACCATTGAGATTAAGCTTTAAGACACCCTTTTTAGCTTGTCCGTTTTGTGAAGCTGCATATTGAACCAAATGATAATTGGGCATGTAGCCACACAGTGTATAAAAAGCGAAGGATTTCTAAAACTTTACTTCAATGGTTTACAATACAAATATTTTATTTTCTCCCAATATTCGTAGGTTTTACTGTTAATTGATTTTAAAAAGACATAACTTTATGCATAAACTAAGCTGAGATGAGCCTTTTGTTTTTAACCCAAATAAACCAGAAAAGAAAAAAAAGTTGTATTGTATTCTATTGGCAATAATGAGAAATTCGACACAATGCTCAACAAAATCTAATCATCTAATCACAGTTACTGTAATAGTGTTTACATGATACTCATTATTATATCCTCAGAGTATTGCTGAATATATTTTTTCATTGGATCAATTAAATTAAGTTCAATGCTATTTAGGGCTCCAAATCAAATAAAAAAATATACAGCCTTTGGTCAATATTATTATAAGTTATTTGCCTAAATTGTTGATAAAAATGATTGACATCATATCGATTTGAAATTAATTTACTAAATCATATTATAGTCACGTTATTTTCAATTTACGTTTCAAATTAAATAAAACTTATAGAGTTTCAACAATTTTCTTTATAATTATTAAGCAATAATTTAATTGACAAAATAAACAAAGCGAATAAAACTATTCACTCTCTATTTTCATTTCATTCATATCATATTTACAGACTTTTATTGAATTATTTCTAAAAAATTATACAACTTTCTCTCTCCCTCTCATGTAAGAGCTCTTGAGACATAACTCGATGAATAAAATTAGCGCTTCGCATATGATAAGTCTTAAGCCTATGTTTTAACTTTTAAGGACTATTTCCAACAAAAACAAAATCTAATTCTTCAAAAGTCTGAATTTGAAATTATTTGATATAAAAATTAACTTAGATATTAATTAATATAAATCATCTCTAAATTATTAATCAAATTTTAGCAATTCTGTAATATGAGTTAAAATAATGAGAATCTCAAGTGAAAACATTCATTAATCAAATAGTTTTTGAGCCTTTTTATTATTGCAAAGCTTTAAAAAAGCTGTTTTAGAAAATATAAAGAAATGATAGCTTAAAATCTAAATGAGCTGAATCTTCAGTAAGTTCTATTAAATTAAGTTTATTATACAAGAACTGACAAGTTATATAAGTTAATACCAATTTTATCATTGTATTATTGTTGGCATCAATTCCGGCAATTAATGAAATGCAATACAATAACTTTATTTATTCCTTCAGATAAAATCGGAACCATTACATAAAAGCTATCGAATAAAGCGAATGACTAATATCCAGATATAAGCGTTCGCAATCGTTAGTAAACCAATTATTCGTGAATAATTGGTGTCATATTTTGTGGATTTATTCAAAGAATACTATTTATAGTCAAAGTAAGAAAGTATTGAAATAATAGTTGAAAAGTTTCACTTTGTTTTGTTAAAGATTAAAAAATTTGTTGCAGATTAGCTGATAATGAATAGCACACATCTATCCATTTTGAATGAATCGACAAGTATTCCATTAAACATTAATTGTTCACCATATAACATGTCATCTATAAATACAACAATTTCGCCAAACTCTTTCTCAAGTGTTTCCAATTTTACGACTTTAATGAATAATCCGATGTGTAATGATTCCATGGGTGATAATGAACAGTTTCCAACAGTTGGTTATCCAGTATTAGTGTTAGAATTTGCAAAAATTTTATATGGGATTGTATTTCTGGTTGGTTTGTTTGGAAATTCATTAGTAATATATGTAGTGCTGCGGTTCTCGAAGATGCAAACCGTGACCAATATGTATATATTCAATTTGGCCGTTGCGGACGAAATGTTTTTGGTCGGTCTGCCGTTTCTCATAACAACTGTCATTTACAAATATTGGTCATTTGGACGTATAATGTGTAAAATATATATGACAACCACATCAATAAATCAATTTACAAGCAGTTTATTACTCACCGTTATGAGTGCTGACCGTTACGTCGCTGTCTGTCATCCCATTTCCTCTCCTAGATATCGGACGCCTTTCATCGCTAAATTCATCTGTTTAACTGTTTGGACTGTAAGTTTCTTAATCAAATTTATGCTTACATTAATTCCCTTTTCCATTAAAAGTTGTGCACACATTTAACATACATAAAAAAAAGTTAGAGAAACATATAGTTTACTCTCAACTTTGAGTCTAATCTCTAAATGTGATGCAAGGCATACAACTTTACTAAATTCAACATCAAATTGATTCCAAGTAAATCAAATTATTGCAAAAATATCTTGAGTTATTACTGAATAGCAAACTATTCAAATTTATCTGTCGCTTATATAACCTTCAATAAAATCTTGATAATAAGCGCTTCTAATTAACACATTCTCTATGAAACAAAGTGACAAAATGAATGAATTGTTCATTTTATTACTTTATAAACAGCGTAATCATATTAGATCTAGTTTTCGCTGAAATAGATTTCTTTCGTACGATAAAAAAACTTTTTACACAACGGCCTGCGGCCCAAACCGGCACATCTAAAGTTGTTTATTGACATGTTCATTCAAATTATCTATTCTGTTTGAATAATTAATTTAATCGATTCTCCAGCCATTCTTAATATATATTTTTCATGTTGTCTTTATTGGTAAAGTTATCCTCGAAATGAATCTGATTTAAATTTAACGCTTTTTATACAAAGTTCAGAACTTCTCCACAATAGTGAAGAGGGCTTTAAAGCTAATAATTAACAATTAAAACAGAGAAATTCGTTTAAATCTGATGTTAGTATATTTATACGAACAAAATAACGGCAGTAAAATTTTTTTTTTTATTTTAGAATTAAACCCTTAAAGAAAATATGAAGTAAAAACATGTAACATTTCATAAGATGAATTACTAGAGGGAAATCAATTGATATATGCTGTAGAGTCACGTTAGCTTTATTTGAACAGAAATGAGATTTATTTCGATACGAAAGTAATTTTTTATGAATATGAAAACAAATAATTGTGTGACAAAATTAGAAGAAGCTTAAGCTCATGGTTGAGAATGAAGCTAAAACTCATGTATAGTTGAAGAAAGCGTGTGCTTTATATCCATTAATTATCGATAGCGCAGTATTTATAATAGGTATTTGGAGCAAACACTAGCCTTTCCAAATCAAATAAGTTAAAACTTTGAAGAGCACTCTCACAAATATCTATTTACTCCGAATTTATAGCTCACTAACAACATGATTGCATGAAAATAGTTTCTGCTTGAAATGCGATTCTAGATGTTGAGAACATAATATCTTAAAATACAATCTCATTTGATTTCAAATATAAAAAAGAAAATTTTGTAAATTGCAATCAAATCGGATTTCTTTGTAAAAAATAAGCTCAACTTGAGATTAAAAGGCATTAATTTACAAATGAGAAGGTGTTAAATGTTCTGAATTAAAGTATGATGAGATGCGTATTCCCCTGTAATAAACAAAATAAGATTATAAAACTATAGTATATCTTCACTCATAACAATCACAATTTAGTTAATAAATTCGATTGAGATCAAGTTGAATCGTTTAGTTTTTTTTTATAAACAACATTATATGGTATTTATTTTCTCAAAAATTCTTTAAAATGTTTGCGATACTTAGACATACATACATACAGACATACATTTGAAACAAATGAATATATGGCGTCTGAACCATAGCTTGATCATAGTTGACATACAGCAGAATGTCGTGTCACAAAAGCATTAGCGATTAAATGTTGTATTAAGCGAAGCGCTAAACTTTTCAATTTTCTGACATATCTTTCGCAAAAGCACTACAATAATGACACCCAATTTTATTTCGATTGCGAAACTCAATATTGAATTTTATATATTGATAGTAAATAATATCATAATAACTAATTCCATTGTAATTCTTCATTCAAAAAACAAAATTTTTATAATTCTAGCAATTTTTATGATTTTGAATAAAGATAAGACTTGATTTCATTCTTTGATATGAAGATAATTGCATTCTTTTTACGAAAAATTTGTTCAATTAATCTTAAAAGAATAACTTGAAGTCTCTGAAAAAATTGGTTTTAATTAGAGAATGAATAAGAGTGAAAGAAGAGTGAATTTAATGTTTGTCTTTTTGGCAATAATGTCTGTTTCTTTGTGAATTTGACTTTATATCGAAAATAACTCTTCTGTGAGCTGAGAACAAGTTGCCAACAACGGGGTCAGACTGTAGTGGTTAAAAATCAATTTCATACCATTATTTCCCAGAAAATGGATTCACATTTTTTTATTGTTGTTCATTATGTTTCTAAACTATCCAAAGATTTGGCGTAAAATATAATGATTATGAAACAGAATCCGTGTCATCCTTATAGTTTTGGCCAATGTTTCCGATTTGAACTAAAACTCCAATATTTTGTAGGAGAGAATAATATACATATTATGTATTATATAAACAGATTATTAAATAGTAAGAGCATAAAACAATTGGTTGATCATTTGGAACTCAAAAGAACTTAAGTGACCTCAAAGTGAAAATCAAAAACTAAACATGATTTATGGCTTGAAAATATACACTAATTATTATATAACATGATATTTCATTGATTAAAAAACGACTGGACTGAAACCAAAGCCATCTAATATAGACAGAGTTGAGTCCGTGTGTCGTGATATTCAAGACTTCAATCACCAGAATTCTAACTCGAAATATATAATTTACACGAATATAGATTAATATCCTATAAATAGAATTTTGAAACACTATATTTGTGCTGTAATTTAGTTCTTACGTTTCACACTTTTGTGCAAAGATTTTGTGTTAATTATAAGATTCCTATTCATTCCGCGAGTCCTTCCCTGGTTTAACTTTTTTTTATAATATAAGATTCAGCCCAAATGTATTACTTGTTTACAAATTATTATAACTTTTGTCATAAACAGGTCATAAACAATCATTTTTGTTTTAAACCTTAGACATCACCTTAGAGTCAAACTTCAGTTATGACTTAATGTTGAGTTCGGTTCTAATAAACTATTTTCATTTCATTAGACCTTTTCATCAGTTTATTAGAACTGAACTAAACATTAAGTCATAACTGAAGTTTGATTCTAAGGTGATGTCTAAGTTATGAAACTTGAAAACAAAAAATTTTTCGTGCATTTCTACTTCACGCATGAAAACTAGGGAAGGATTCGCGAAATGAATCTCAATTGCAGTTATATTACTTAATATTCGTATTTAACATTTGAAAGTTATTTCATCATTTCAAGTATCTTAAAAATAGATTTTATTTATTTGATTCATAAAAAGTTACTGAATATATTTTAGTTTTGAATATAAAATAATTTAATCTTTATTCATAAGACTTTTGCATAAATAAACCGATGTTTTGATGATGTTGATTGAACTAAGGATTAAAAAACAAGCTTTAGTGAAATGAATAATTAATCATTAAAGCAGAAGTTTTATTCGAGATCTTGAATAACTTATAAAAATTTTCAATTCGAAATTGTGATCTGGGTATTCAAAAAAACCTCTTTCCATGATATAAAGTTACATCAATTATCTCATATATTGACAAATTTAATCGAAATATTGTACCCAATGTAGTGAAATTTTGCTTTTAAGAGAGATTTTCAAAGATTTCTATAGAGAATATTATCTATGGCTCAGCCAACTTAATCAAACACTTAAAAGCTTAAAGTTTGGGAATGCATATCATTTTGAGTTTATCAAAAATTTAATAAAATTTTATGGATGCAATATTTCATCAAAATAATGGTCAGCTTTCAAGTGT